>RYFJ01002420.1:0-250583 GCA_003991445.1 Oryza meyeriana var. granulata | reverse complement strand
AGAAAGAGTCTTCAGCATGGCGGATAACTTCTGCACGAAACATTGAATTCGAGGTTGCTACTCGAGAATTGCGTACCAGCGAGTACTCGACGGCCGCGCAGCAATTTCATGGGGGCCACACTATATTACATGATACGCCAGATGCCTGGGAGGGAGTATCTCTCTAGCGATGAAGTAAGCCCCACCTGGAGAACAAGCTGGCGAGTTGGTCATGCCAAGAAGCCAGTTCGGACGTAACAGCATTTCGAACCCTGCTTAAACGTAAGTCGAGGTATGTTCAAGTTCGGAAGAAGCCGCAAGTCAGGAGATTTTAGCGGACTCTGAATGAAAGAAGTCCCTAGACCTTCTGACTCAAGACTGCTCTAGTCGGGCACTGGACTCGATCCAAATAGGAAGAGTGTCGTATTCCTCTAGGCAAACGGGAATTTTCTTGGATAGCCTTCTGACATTGCTGGGGTCAAGTGGAGAGTGATCGAGCAGCCCGTGAATGTCAAGAAGGATGCAAAGCAGTCGCAACGGCTACAGGCGCTTCGACTAGACCGCACAGATGCTATTCGCAGGAGATAACCAGCTCCTGAGCGGTTAATAAGGAGTTACCCCGGATTGGTTGGCGACCGAGTTGGTACGGAAGAAGAACGGTAAATGCGCATGGGCATGACTAATCGACTTACATAGTGTGCAGCAAGTCTTTGGTCTAACCAGAATAGATCAGGGTGGTGGATTCGACTACCGGGGTGCGAACTCATCTTTTCGACTGATATTTGGATACAGCAAATAAGCAGTAAGGAGGAGGATTGCTCTGAAGAATTTCATCACTGCCATTCGAGCATACTGATACATCCCAATCCGTTGATCGAAAAAGGGAGAACGTATAACTAGAATTCAGGGTGCTACAGACACTTCAGATCAGGCGCAACATGGAGGATAACGTCGGCCGAGTGGTCTTCAAACAAGTCCAGAAAGACCTCATCGTCGACTGAAAAAACTTCCATTTTCGAAGATCAGATGAAGTTGAATCCGGAGAAGTTGCGGCTTCGGTGTGCATCGGAAAGCTACTCGGCTTCTCATCGTATACTGCGGCATCGAGCACTCGGAATAACGCAATCAGAACATGGCATCCAATGATAGCTTAAGGACGCCCAGAAGCTCCAGGCTGATGGCAGCACTAGCCGTCATATGCGACTAGGCATGGGGCATCCTTTTTCAAACTATGAAGAAGCGACAATTTCAATGGAATCCCAAGTCACAAGCTTCGAGACTCAAGAGTTTTCTCACATCACCACCTGTGTTGGGCATACCCTGCCTAAGGGGGCTGATTAATCGCTATAGTTGGGCAAATGTAGGTAAGTCGCACGGTGTTGGTGGTCGAGCGATCCGAGTTGGGTCCATATAGCAGATCAACGCCATCTACTTGTTCAGCGAGTCTTAGCCGACTTAAAGATGAGATATCCGTGGTATAGAAGCTAGTTTGCTATCATCACTGTCCGGAGTTGGTGCCTATTTTCATTGCATCATTCGGGGTAATCGTATCCCTCAGGACATCCCGGCATAATCGCGAGCCTGGACGAATCGCTTGGTGCTCTGAGTTGATTGGAGTTCGACATCACTTTTCACTATGGGACGAATCATCTCAAGCTCTGCAGACTTTGGTGCGGTTGACAAACTTCAGACACTAAACACAGGAAGCTAAGATATGACAATGTACTTCGTTGACTTTCTAAGGATAAGGGCGGGCGGCGTGTATGATGTCACCCACAAGCGAAATCAAGTACTTTCCCAAATCATTTCCCGGTTCCGACAATGGTTCCGAGTAAGAGGCACTCATCCACGAGCTCCGTTGCTGTATCACTAGATCCCCACTTTGCACACGGGACTTCCAACTCGGTGCGTAACCAAGTAATGAAGACTGACATTGTCGACGATACATGGGCGTATCAGTTCAGGAGGTCGAATAGAAAACAGTTACGACAGGGCTGGAGATAATTCATGCTACGACAATAAATTGACTATAGACGATGGGCACAACTGGGAATCCAAGAGAGGATGGTCCCGATTGGGGGCTTTTGTTGAACACTAATGGAGCTACTCAAGAATAACATGCAAAGAACAGTGGGGCTGAACCTAACCCCGGCTATGTGAAGTATGTTACATCTCAAAATTGGCGGACGCCAGTTCTTAATTCCTCTTGGACACGAACTCCAGAAGATCAGTGAGCCCGAGCCAATTTAAAAATGGAAAATTTCCTATAGGAAGACATACGAAGAGGTGCATCGGTGCCTTATGGCCTGTGTCACACCGAGAGGCAAGCATTCTGCACTCGATCCTTGGGCATATGGCAAACATCCGCTCCGGACGTTAGTCGGAAAGCTTACAGAATTTTTTCTGGCAACAGTTAGAGAAGATGCAAAGAATAGTTCTACTCGAGGATTGTCATTTATGAGACAAAGAATCTCCCGCCCCAGAATTAACATCCCATGCTCTTGGCCCCAGATGGGGGTTTTGACATGGTCGGCCTTTACAGAACGCGCCAGGAGGTTCCACCGTTGTTCGTCGCGGGTGGAAATAAATCACAAGTGGATGGAGACAAACTCGTTGCTGACATAACAGCGGCATGAAACAAAGGACTTCATCTGAGTAAGCTATAAAATTCGGGGGTTCTACGATATAACGGAACGTACTTACTGGAACGATTTTCAAGATTCTGTGAGACTCTCGGCATAAGATCTAGCTATGCTTGCTGGCACACCTGCGGACATGGGCCGTCGCGTGCAATGGTATGGTCTTAAACGGTTATCAAGACAGGTATTCGACGATCTACACATACTAGGGCGGTGGGTAAAGAATCCATCTATTCGTGTTTCTAAGACAATGGTTAGTGGCTGCAACAGGGATCCTTTCTTCCTGGTCTAGGTGCGAGGTTGTTACACCGAGTTAGGTTTGGGCTCTCACGGTTCGGGCTTACTTCTGAGGACTATCAACAATGAGATTGGGTCGAACTAATAGTTGGAGGAGTGAGGGACATCGCAAAAACCAGTTGGCAAGGTACTTCAAGGCTGCGTCGTTATAAGTTAAATGTCCCGTGGCACCTTTGGTCAGGTGATCTGGTCTTGAGAAAAATACAATCACAAGCAGACATAACTATATGGGAAGGGCGTTCAACATTATCGCGAGGTTACAACGGTCAGGCCGCTTCTACGACTTGAAGATTGAAGACGGTGCCCTTGTAGCAACATATGGAATATAGAACAGATACGTCCTTTCTATACTAGTTTTATATTTCACCATGCTGTATAGCTTCTTTTTGACTCATTACGTCGCTTGTTCCAACCAAGTAGTGAGTTGGGGTTGCATTGCATTATATGCTGCTTTGTCATATTAATATACGAGCTGTATTTGCTTAGTTTTCAAAGTTTTAACAATGGGTGTGTTATGTTTGCCCGAGTACAACTTTCTCGGTGAATGATTTTATCAAGTTCTATAGACTAACTCGGTGTAGAGTATATAGCTGGGTGACTAATGATATACTAATTAAAAACTCAGGAGCATGGCGGCATGGCACATATTTTACAACACGTCTTCACAAAAATTTATACACACCGACTGCATGACGGATTGTTCCTTACATACCTAGGTCTCGGGGTGATCACCTCTGAGATCGCCTTGCTGGTTATTAGCTCCAGTGCCTCCTCAGGTGTTGTCTCCTCGGCGAATCCTCTCCGATGCCTCTAAGATCTACCCTGGGGTAGATCGACTTGGTCACACCAGGGTTGGCCACGCCGACTGACAATACGCTCATCAAGTACTCTTTAAGGACACCGGGGCTTCGTTAAAGGCATGCCTGCACCTGGGAGATCGTGTTGGAGCTGGTTCCACATAGTGAGGAATATGATGTCAAAGAGCCCTTTCACAGACTTGGCAGGATCTCCCGTGACTTGCCTTGACAACTTTATCTTTTATACTCATACAAAAGCTCAAAGTGATTAGTGGAGTTTGGACTCTAGCAGCTGCCTAGATTCATTGACAAGTAACCTTGTTAAGTGAAACGCCCAGTCGAGTACCTAAGGATTGGTTTAAGATCATTGTAGAGAGGAGACTTACTTTCCAGTAGTCGCTCCACTTGGCTTTGGCGCTTCTCCAGCTACAGTCTTTTCTTCTTTGAGCTTGCGTTGGCCTCTCCAAGTCGGCCTTCCCCTTTCAAGCTCAGCTGCCGCATCTCGGCTTCCTCTAGCCCCCTGGTACATACCCCTCTGTTCGGGTCTTCAACTCAGCTTCGAGGCTGTACATCAGAGAAGTCAAGTACTCAAGATTCAGTCAGACTCTCCGCTCCCTCTCCGCTGCCACTTCATCGTGATAGCTCTCGTAGTTTCTCGAGGGTTACCAGTGGAATGTCCTCGGGAATCTGCAAGGAGGAGCTTCAAGCCTGGGGAGGTTCGGTCCTTCTGAAGACGACGACGACAACGATGGCGACAGGGTCCTGGCCCCCAACTCGGCGGCTGCTGGGGCTTTGGGGATCTGCTCAGGGGCTGGGGCGGCAGCTCCAACAATCTGCCCCTGTCGGCCAACGTCAGTGGCCCTGTAGTTGAGATGACCTTAATTTTTGCAACTAAGACGGTCGCCGGCTCAACAGATGTGCTTGCTGGCGCCGGTTCGGCTGGGGCCGGCTCAACAACAGGAGCAGCCGGTGTGGTCTCCTTGAGATCAATATTGGCCCGTTTCCTGCACGATGAGCTATACATCAAGACACTATTATGCTGAAAAAGATTTTCAGAAGATCCGAAAGATGCTTACCTCTTGGAGAACTTCAACTTCCACGAGGGGGCTCTAGATGCTGGTGGAGAGTTGCTGCCAGTCGGGCTAGTCGACGTGGCAGTCGGCGGCGCCAGCCTTGTGCTCAATGTTGCTGAGCCTGAAGTTGCTGATCTCACACTCGGCGGCATTGGCTTTGGGCTCGATGTTGCTGAGCCCGGAGTCGCTGATTTTGTACTCGCTGGCACCAGCTTTGGGCTCGATGTTGCTGAGCTAGTTGGCACTGGTCTCGAGCTTGGACTCGGCGGTCTGGGAGCTGCGCTGATGGTGTCTCTAATCTTCAGACTCCCAGCAGCGGCACTCGGCCTGCTGATTTTCTTCTTGCCCTGGGTCTACAACAGGCTTCTTTCCCCGCTCTTTTTGGAGTCGGGCTGGTAGCAGAAGGGCTTAACGGCCTTTTCTTCGATTTCACGGCAGACAAAGTTTGGGAGTCTTCATCAAACTCCTCACATGACTGCAAGCAGTTCAAGACATACATCATATGCTGCAGAACAATTCAAGATATACACTTGCAAGCATTCATCACAGCTGGACATCAAGTCAGGATTTCAGTGTTACCTCTGGGCGAGGCCTTTTCCTGCTAAAGGCTTTGGGGGTGCGCTCTGCATCTTCAGTCTCAATTACCCCACTGGTAAAATAGCTGAGCAGGATGTCAGTTCACCTGTACTTGTCAGCCAAGTCTGGGTATTCTCGGCTGGGATCTTTTTCCCTTTATAATCCCAGCCAAAGTGACTCCTCAGCTTCAGCAGCCTGATGTGGTGACACAGGAAGCATTTGGCCACCCAGGGGCTAGTCAATCCAGAGCTCTTCAGCCTATCCAGCTTTTTAAGCAATTGATACACCTAGCCCATCTCCTCGAAAGTTGGCACTAATGACCAATTGGATGAGACTACCGAAGATAAGCTGGTGCACAAGGGTAGAGAGGGCTCAAGATCAGAGCAATAAAACCACTCTCTGTGCCAGCCTTTCGGGGAGGTTTTCAAGGAAAGACAGAGATAGATTTTCTTCATTGCACTCCTAAGCTGAAGACCAGCTCCCTTTATCATCGGGACCTTGTTTTTAGATGGCTGGGGTTTGATGTGGAACAAATACCTAAACAAATTGAAATGGGGTTCCACACCTAGGAAGTGAGTCACGAAGATTGAGATTTGCAGGATGGAGTTGGGATTCAGATACACCAACTCCAGCCCATAGAAAGAAAGAAGCTGGCGCAAGAAGTCTGAAGAAGGAAGAGAGAGCCCTCGGTCAAAGAAAGAGGCGAAGACAACAGTTTCACCAGATTGGGGCACTGGGATCGATTCCCCCTCAGCCGGGCGCCAGTGGATAACTTCATGGCTTTGCAATCTCAGCTGCTTCTCCAGAAGCTTCAGCTTAGCCGACCCGCAATCCGAAGTCGGCCAAGTCTCATCGGTCACCTCCGGGATCTCCGATGCTCTTGGCATAGCTGGAGGCAAGGAGATTTGGGGGAAATGCTATTGGGGGCTTGGAATAGACGCAGTGGAGCGGGATCGCCCAAGTTTCAAGGGGGAAGAGCTGGCAATGGCGAACCCTAGCGAGGCGAGGTGCAAAATTTCGGCGCGGAAGTTGGAAGACGAAACGATTGGTGGATTGAAGAAGATGAGGGAATCTTTTCTCTCTCTCCCCGCCTTTATAGAGCTCGTACTGGAAAGTGGGCTTGGGCCTGCAAATTTGGTACTGGGCCACCAAGATATGAGTTTCTACAGTAGCATGCCTCATGTGGGCCATCCGCTGGCTGTGTTAAAATCACAGTACAGGTGCTACCAACAGGAACTGATCGGGTAATCAGATGTGCTTCATGAAACCCTAATTGCTGAACACATTTGTTCAGATATCTGTATTATTCACTAGGTATTGAGGATATATCCCTATAAGGATCACAAGCTAGTCTCCATTAAAATTAGGGATGCAGGTATCTCTCAAGTACACCTGACCACATATTAGATTAAAATCCATAAAGTGGTACTCGGCTTACATGCTTAGCCAACAGTTGCCATGAGCAAACATTTTTCCAGCCGACATGACGCTGAAGAGTCTAATTTCCAAGTGACATACTACTCGGGAAAGACTATAAATTATTTCCAGCTGACATGAAGCTGAAGAGTCTAATTTTTGAGTAATATATTACTCAGGAAAGATTATAAAACCATTCCGGCTGACATGATGCCGATGAGTCTCATATATGAGTAGCGCACTACTTGGGAAGGACTTAACAATATTCCGGTTGACATGATACCGAAGAGTCTCATATACTTGTAGGACGCTACTCGGGATAGACTACCAGGTTAAAGATCTTTGACTTTATGTTTAATTGTTTCATAATTAAGCACAAAGTTGGGGGCTTCACTTAATAGGTGTGCCTATTCGGCGCACACTATTCATACTTCTACATGGAGCCCTTCATAGCCTCACTGCCAGCTAACATGAAGCAGGACTCGGGAGAAGAAGCACTCGGACAAAGAGTACTCAGGAGCAATGCACTCGGGAATACTTCACCGTGGAGGATGAGCACTCGGCATTAGCTGTGACTCAACTATGAAGGTCTCAGGGGCTGCTGTGGAGGCCATGGGCCCCGGGTACCTCATCACAAGCATATAGGCCATTCGGACAGAGGATGGGCCTAGTCTTGTAATTAGAGATATAATAACTCCCGACAAACTTTGCTTTGTACGATAGAGAATATACAGTCCTAGCCGGGTACGTTATATCTCTAAGGGGAGATTCCTTAGTCTTAATTCGGCTAAGACTCCTACTTTGTAACCCTGTTCCCCAGTATATAAGGGGAGGCAGGGCACCCCATGAGGGCAGAAGGAGAAATCTCACCAGAGAAACCTCAAAGGCAATACACAACAACTGGACGTAGGGTATTACCTCATCTCGAGGGTCTGAACCAGTATAAATCACTTGTGTTCCTTTGCAATCCATTAAGTTTCAGTCCGATGAGTAGCTCTATATATTTATTGCCAATACAAAACATCGACAAAATGCGATACGGGAAGACCTCCAGGCTATAGTGGGGAGCATTACCACCCACACAAACCGCGTCAAGCAATTGGCAGCAAACCGTCACCCAACACCACCACTTGTTGATGATGACGGAGATAATGAAGAAGAGGAAGCCGACAATAGTGACGCAGGTGCTGCACTTCGTGACGAGCACCTACAACAATGGCTGTGATTCAACTGGCAAGGTATGGGAGGTAACCGCCACCAAGGGCGAGGTAATGATGATCCTTTTGCTAAAGTCAAATTTACCTTGCCTTCCTTTTCTGGAAAATATGACCCTGAGGCTTATTTAGATTGGGAGATGACAGTAGAGCAGAAATTTAATTCCTATCTAGTTCCTGAAATTCATAGGGTTAGGCAAGCAACTAGTGAGTTCAAGGACTTTGCTATTATTTGGTAGAGTGAACTAGTTAAATCTGGCCTAGAACCTGACACATGGGATAGACTAAAGCGAGCTATGCAGGGCAGATTTATTCCTGCATCCTTCAAACGAGATTTGCAAAAAAAGTTGCAATGCTTAGACCAAGGTGATAAGTCTATAGAAGAATACTTTCAGGAACTACAAATAGGCATGCTGCGTTGTGAGGTACAGGAGGATGAGGAGGATAAGATGGCTTGGTTCTATGGGGGATTGAGATGTAAAATTCAGAACATAATTGCCTATAAAGAATACAATTCTATTAACCAGTTGTTCCATCTAGCTATGTTAGCTGAACAGGAATTGCAGGGAAGGCAACCAATGAAAAGGAATAATTGGGGCATCACGTCTACATCGAGGCCTCCCTTTGGGCCCGAAAAAGTACCCCCACCACTGTCCGGACTTCTACACCCTCCCCTAATCGGGCGCGATCAGAGGCATTGGCGCCAACATCCCGTGCTACGGAGGTAAGTAAATCTGTTTGATCGCAGGCACCTGCAAAAAGTGCATCATCGGTTGCTTCCACGGGGCGAACAAGAGATATCCAATGCTTCAAGTGCAAGGGGATGGGGCATATGCAATGTGATTGCCCGAACCAAAGAGTTCTCATTGCTACAAATGATGGTGGCTACACTAGTGCTAGTGATGTTGAAGAAGAATTAGTAAATGCCACTAACCAAACAGGAGATGAAGACCACAGCGATGACGGTGTGAAGCAAATAGGTGCTGTTGATACAAGCAAGTACTTGAGCGCTGTAGCACAATGGGTGCTAAGTGCTCAAATGGAGAAGGCGGAGCAAAATCAGCGCCATAACTTGTTCCAATCCAGGTTTGTGGTCAATAATAAGGCATGCCGTGTTGTCATTGATAGTGGGAGCTGTAGCAATTTTGTTAGTTCTGATTTGGTTGAGAAGCTTGATTTGCCTACACAACCACATTCACGGCCTTACTACATCCAATGGCTCGACTCTTGTGGTAAGTTAAAGGTAAGCAAAGTTGTGAGGGTGTAATTTTCTGTTGGAAATTACCATGATAGTGCAAATTTTGATGTTGTGCATACGCAAGTATGTTCTTTGTTGTTGGGTAGGCCTTGGGAATATGATAGAGATGTGTTGCACCGTGGTAGAATTAACACTTACACCTTCACACACAATGGTAAGAAGATGGAGTTGCTACCAATGACTCCTGCTGAAATTCTGAAAGATGATGTAGCACGTGCTGAAAATGAGAGGAGGTTAAATGAATCTAAGTCTAAAAATCAGCAAGTAGCTAAAGATGTTTTTTCGCCAAAGAAGGAGAAAAAGGACCAACATGCTAGGAACGATACACTTAGGTTGAAAGGTGCTTCCATTTTAGCTACTAAATCTAAAATTTCTAAGTTAATTGCACATGAGTCTATTTGCTATGCTTTGATTTGCAAAGATACTTTTATTACACTTGAGGAATCACCTCCATCTTCGCCACGTGCAATTGCTAACCTTTTGCAGGAGTTTGTTGATGTATTTCTAAGTAAAATACCCCCGGGGCTGCCACCTATGAGAGAAATTGAGCATCAAATTGATTTGATTTCGGGAGCTGTGTTGCCAAACTGTGCCCATATAGGATCGATCCCGAAGAGACTAAGGAAATTCAGCGTCAAGTGCAAGATTTGCTTGACAAAGGGTATGTACGTGAGAGTCTTAGTCCTTGTGCTGTTTTTGTTATTTTGGTGCCTAAGAAAGATGGGTCATGGCACATATGTGTGGATTGTAGAGCCATTAACAACATAACTATTCAACCTATGATAAAGAATTGTATGCTTTGGTTCGAACTTTAGAGACTTGGCAACATTATTTATGTCCAAAGGAATTTATTATACATTCTGATCATGAGTCTCTGAAACATATTAGAAGTCAAGCAAAATTGAATAAACGACATGCTAAATGGGTAGAATTTATTGAATCTTTTACTTACATCATCAAACATAAGAAAGGAAAGGATAATGTTATTGCTGATGCTTTATCTAGACGCTATACCATGTTGTCTCAACTTGATTGTCGTATATTTGGGCTTAAATCGATTAAGGGACAATATAAACTTGATATTGATTTTAAAGATGTGCTTTTGAATTGTAAAGAGGGACGTAGGTGGAATAAATTTGTGCTTAATGATGGATTCTTGTTTAGAGCTAACTGCCTATGCATTCCAGTTGGATCTGTTTGTCTTTTGTTGTTGCAGGAGGCCCATGGAGGAGGTTTGATGGGTCATTTTGGTGCTAAGAAGATGGAGGAAGTTTTGGCCATACACTTCTTTTGGCCAAAGATGAGGCGAGATGTAGAGCGTTTCGTGGCTCGCTGCACCACATGTCAAATCGCTAAGTCTCGTTTGAATCCACATGGTTTGTATATGCCTCTTCATGTTCCTTCTATTCCTTAGGCAGACATATCTATGGATTTTGTTTTGGGATTGCCTAGGACAAAGAGGGGGAGGGATAGCATTTTTGTTGTAGTGGATCGATTTTCTAAGATGGCACATTTTATTCCTTGTCATAAAAGCGATGATGCCGTTCATGTTGCTTACCTCTTTTTTAAAGAGATTGTTCACTTGCATGGTATGCCTTCTACTATTGTTTTAGATCGTGACGCTAAATTCTTGAGTCACTTTTGGTGTATATTTTAGAATAAATTGGGTACAAAGCAGCTATTTTCTACAACATGTCACACACAAACTGATGGACAGACCGAGGTCGTGAATAGAACATTGTCTACTATGTTGTGAGCTATTTTGAAGAAGAATTTGAAGATATGGGAAGAGTGTTTGCCACATGTTGAATTTGCATAAAATCAGGTAGAACACTTCACCACCAAGGTAAGTCCTTTCCAGGTAGTGTATGGATTTAATCCCCGTGCTCCTATTGATCTTTTGCCTTTACCTACTACTGAGTGGACACATAATAATGCTAAGAAGCGTGCTGATTTTATTTTAAAAATGCATGAAACAACTAAAGAAAATATTGAAAAGATGAATGAAAAGTATAGAATTGTTGGTAGTAAAGGTAGAAAGGAAGTTACTCTTGAACCGGGTAATTTAGTGTGGTTACACTTGAGAAAAGATAGATTTCCAGAGCTTAGAAAATCTAAATTAATGCCTAGGGCTGCTGGTCCTTTTAAAATAATTGAGAAAATTAACGATAATACATATAAACTTGAGTTGCCTCCCTAGTTTGGGGTTAGTCCCACCTTTAACATTTGAGATTTGAAACCATACTTGGGAGAAGAAGATGAGTTTGAGTCGAGGACGACTCCACTTCAAGAGGGCAAGGATGATGAGGACATCACTCCTTTGAATACTTACAACAATCCTCAAGTTTTTTGCAAGGGCCAATTACTAGAGCTCGGGCACGACAATTGAATCTCTAGCTGAACTCGTTCCTAAGTTCATCTTTTGGTGACTTTGAGAATAGATGGTAACCTAATAATTTAATTATGATTAGGAACCTTGCAGAGGGCCAGGAAGCATTTGGAGAGAGGCTAGGAGGTGGACAAGGACAGCAAAGGCGTTCAAGTCAAGTGGAGGCCCAATTCATATCAAGCTCGAGTCCATCTCGAATTCCAGGAGCAATCCGCACTAAATTGGTCACCCAGATCACATCCGGACTCCGTTTTCAATGTTCAAGATATGTACAGAAAGCTAACGAGACCATCTTTCTAATGGATCTGGTCTCACATCAAAATTCCTTCTGAGTCAACAGGAATCATCCGAACAAGTCAGCATCTAGAATCTGTCAGGGTGCTACGCCACCGTCTTTTTGGTTGTTGGATCTTGTATCATGTCAGAGTCCATTAGGGATGCGTCCAGGGGTCCTTCACCAACCCTAGGAGGTGGACAAGGCCAGCAAAGGCGTTCAAGTCAAGTTGGAGGCACAATTCATATGGAGCTCGAGTCCACCTTGGATTCCAGGAGCAATCCGCACTAAAATCATCGTCTAGATTGCATATGAACTCCATTTTCGACATTCTACATATGTACAGAAAGTTAAGGAGATAAGCTTTCCAATGGATTTAGTTCCAGATCAAAATTTCTTATGAGTCAAAAGATATCATCGAAACAAGAGGTTGAATAGAATTTGCAAGGGTGCTGCATCACCGTCTTTTGGGCCGTTGGGCCTTGTATCGTGTCAGAGTCCATTAGGGATGCGTCCAGGGGTCCTTGGCTGACCCTAGACCCTATATATTCAGTAGAAGTCATTGAGTTAGGGTTGGGTTTTGCTTAGATTATTCTGCCATTGTAGTTTCGCCGTCTAGATCGGTTTGTGGAACCCCAACTTTGTGTGCTAAACATCCATCTGCAATTCAGGTTGTATTTTCTTTGTTCTTGCAAATTTCTTCAATTGTTTGTAGGAGCAAAACCTTCGTGCTTAGGTCGACTGCGTGAGAGCGTGGCCGATAACGACAAGATGCGTGGGTGTAGCGAATGCAAGGTGACGATCCACTGATCGGAAACCTCAAAATGTGAACGTCCACACGTCGCCAAATTGAACGTATCAGAAGGTCGGGCACCTAGTCTCACATCGGAATCATGGCAAATCATTGTCGATTCTGCGAACACCTTATTGGATATCATGCAGCCGACCCTAGCTAGGCCCAGCTCCAGTTCAATTGCCCAAGTGGCGCAGCGTCTCGAGGAAGCCCTAGGAGTCCTAAAGAAGTACTCGGACGAGCGTGTCATCGTAGAGATTTCCCAAGCACTAGTCTTGACCAAGTCTCGCTACCCTCGAGTAGATATCGAGGTGATTGGTGAAGGCTTTGCTAAGGGTACCACCCCGGAGGAGGGCATGGAGCTGATCAGCCAGGTGAGGCCGACTGCTGAAGCCATAACTGAAGATCTGCCAATGTAAACAGGAACTATTATGTAGTTGGTGTTCATCAAAAAACAATATGTGAATATTGTAAATACTTTTGTTGTTTGTCGTTAAATCTTGCTAAGTACTTGCTTCCTCCGAGCCATCATTAGCTTTACCCGACTAGATAGTTTACGTTGAGTGATTTGAGATCAACTTAATTAAAAACGTTCACCTCTTAGGACTATACTCAGGAAAACTTAACGTAGTCGTTGTAAAGCTTCATGACTTGGATAAAACAAGCTCAGACTTTATTAATGACAACAAGCATATGTTATCATGGATCCCCCGACTCACTACTCGGTTGGAACAAGTGATATAGTGAGTCAGAGTAATGAACTTTATTTATATGTATAAAAGGAGTACAAAACTCAGGTATAGAAAGGACGTAGTTGTTCTATGTTCCATGAGTTGTTGATTAGGATGCTGTTTTCTGTCTTCAGTCGGTAGGCACCCGGACGTGTCACCTCAGCGATAATGAACGGCCCCTCCCAAAAGGGAGATAATTTATCCCTGTCTTTGGTGGTTTGAATTTTTCTCAAAACGATACCTCCCACTAAAAAGACGTGGCCATGAACATTCCAACTATGGTAACGACGTAAGCTTTGAAGATACCTTGCCGACTGGATAGTTGCGATATCACTTGCTTCCTCCAACTGATCTAGTTCGACCAGTCGGTCTTCAGTTGATTTTGCATCTGAGTGGGCCCGAACTCGTGGTGAGCCGAACTCCAACTCGGTTGGTAACACAGCCTAGGCACCATAGACTAGGAAGAAAGGGGATTGCCTTGTCGCCCGACTAACCATGGTTCTTAGAGACCAGAGAATAGATGGAAGCTCTTGTACCCACCGCCCTGCTTATGGTTATAGTCAGTCGAACACCCTAGTCTTGATACCTTGTAAGACCATGCCATTAGCACACTAAACCTGCCCATTGCTTCGTGGGTGTGCCACGGAAGCATAACAGATCTTGATTCCGAAGTCGTCACAGAAATCTTGAAAAACGCCACTAGTGAACTGAGTGCCGTTGTCCGTTATAATGCGGTTAGGAACTCCAAATCGATATACGATACTCATGATGAAATCCTTTGCCCTTGCCGCTGTTATGGTAGCAACGGGTTTTGCCTCGATCCACTTTGTGAACTTGTCCACTACGACGAACAAGTGTGTGACACCTCTTAACGCATTTTTGAACGGCCCGACCATGTCAAGCCCTCAAACTGCAAAGGGCCAAGAGATTGGAATTGTTTGTAGTTCCTAAGCTGGAAGATGTGTTTGCCACGCAAAGAACTGACATCCCTCGCATGCCCGAATTATGTCTTTTGCGTCTGTAACTACAGTCAGGCAAAAGAAACCTTGTCTGTAAGCCTTTCCAACTAACGTCCTTGGTGCAGCATGATTGCCACAGATGCCCAAGTGGATGGACTGCAGAATCTGCTTGCCCTCCTCAGGTGTGACGTAGCGCAAGAGAACTCCGGATGCACTTCGACGATAGAGATCTTCTCTGATTACGAGGAAACACTTGCTTTGACGTTTGATCCGCTCGGCCTCACTGTGATCTTTTGGGAGCTCGTCTTCCAGGAGGAACCTAATAATTGGTGTCTGCCAATCTTGAGAAATAATTAGTACTTCATTTGTTGCTGGGCTAGGTTCAGCCCCCGACTGCTCGAGCATAGGCTTCTTCTGGACTGATGGTTCCAATAATTGCTTGACAAAAACTCCAGTTGGGACTACTTCTCATTTGAATCCCATGTTGGCCAGCTTGTTTGCGGCTTCATTGTATTGGTGCAACACATGTGTAATCTCTTGTCCGTTAAACTTATTTTCTAGCTTTCGTACCTCCTGACAGTATGCCGCCATGTTGTCGTCCAGACACATCTAGTCTATCATGACCTGGTTCACCACAAGTTGAGAATCCGCGCACACTACCAGTCAGCAAATGCCAAGTGATATGGCGATGCAGAGCCCGTGAAAGAGTGCCTCGTACTCGGCAACATTGTGGGACATTGGAAAGTGTATCTGAAGGACGTATTTCAATTTTTCTCCGGTGTATGACATCAAGACAACGCCAGCCCCTGCTCCACCAATCCACAGAGAACCATCGAAGTACATTGTCCAGTATTCTAACTTGTGCGTTGGTGTAGTCGTCTGAACCTCTGTCTACTCGGCCACGAAGTTGGCAAGTGTTTGTGACTTGATTGCTGTTTGAGGTTGAAAAACAATATCAAACGACATCAGCTCGAGTGCCCATTTAGCGATTCTGCCAGTGGGTTCGCGATTGTGTAGGACGTCCCCAAGTGGATACGATATGACGATTGTAATTTGATGCGATTGGAAATAGTGCACTAACTTCTGAACAGTTATAAGCAAACCATAGAGCAGCTTCTGGACATGGGGATATCTTATCTTGGAGTCATCTAGGACTTCTCTGACGAAGTAGATTGGCCTTTGTACTTTTTATATATGCCTAGGCTCTGCCTGTTCTACAACCAACACCGTGCTAACTACCAGAGAAGTTGCCGCTAGATACAGCATTAGTGGTTCTTGGGGCATAGGTGATGCCAACATGGGTGGCAACGTGAGGAATTTCTTGAAGTCTTTGAAGGCTTGCTGGGCTTCTGGCGTCCATTGAAAATTGTCAACTTTTTCTAGTAATTTGAAGAAGGGCATGCCCCGTTCGCCGAGTTAGGAAATGAATCAGCTGAGTGCAGCCATGCAGCCAGTCAGCTTTTGTACATCCTTCTGGCTAGTCGGGGGTGCTATGTTCATGATAGCGTTGACTTTTTCTGGATTGGCCTCGATACCTCGCTGTGATATGATGAAGCCGAGTAACTTTCCTAAAGGTACTCCGAAGACGCACTTTTCCAGATTCAATTTCATCTTGAATCTCCGAGGGCTTTGAAAGTTTCTTCTAAGTCGGTAATGAGGTCCTCCTTGACTTTGCTCTTAATTACCACATCATCGACATATGCCTCCACATTGCACCCGAGTTGAGTGTGAAGACATCATTGGATAGCACGTTGATACGTTGTGCTAGTATTTTTCAACCCGAACGGCATAGTGACATTGCAGTATGCACCAAATGGCATGATAAAAGAAGTCTTTAGACAATCCTCGTCCTTTAGGCTGATTTGATGATATCCCGAGTAACAGTTAAGAAAATTGAGCAACTCACACCCCGCAGTGGAGTCGACCACCTGATCTATCCTTGGTAGACCAAATGGATCCTTGGGGCACGCCTTGTTTAAGTCGATGTAGTCGACGCACATGCGCCATTTACCATTCTTCTTCCGGACCAGAACTGGGTTTGCTAGCCAATCCGGGTGATAGACCTCTTTGATGAACCCAGCTGAAGGAGTTTAGTTATCTCCTCCTGTCGATGTTTTACACCGGCAATATGATTATAGGGCTACTCGGCAAGGGGAAACTCGGTGGATTGCAAAGGAACACAAGGAGATTTTATACTGGTTCAGGCACTCGATGTGAGGTAATACCCTACGTTCAGTTATGGCGGTATTCCTTTGAGGATTTGTGTCGATCAATGATCTCATGCCCTCAGGGGTCGCCCTGTCTCCCCTTATATACAGGGGGGCAAGGGTACAAGGTAGGAATCCCAGCCGGATACGGCCAAGGGATTTCCTTCTTAGAGATACATTTTACCCGGCTAAGATTGTATATTCCTTTTTGTACAAGGCAAAATCTACTGGGTGCTACTATATCTCTAATTACAAGACTTGGCCCATCCTCTATCCGAGTGGCCCATATGCTTGTGATGAGGTACCCGGGGCCCATGGCCTCCATAGTAGCCCCTGAGACCTTTATAGTTGAGTCACAGCTAATGCCGAGTGCTCATCCTCCACGGTGAAGATTGCCCGAGTTCATTGCTCCCGAGTACTCTTTGTCTGAGTGCGTCTTCTTCCCGAGTCCTGCTTCATGTCAGCTGGTAGCGAGGCTATGAAGGGCTTCATATAGATATATGAATAGCGTGCGCCGAATAGGCGCACCTATTAGGTGTAGCCCCCGACTTTGTGCTTAATTGTAAAAACAATTAAACATAAAGTCAAAGATCTTTAACCTTATAGTCTTTCCTGAGTAGTATACTACTGGTATATGAGACTCTTCGGTATCATGTCAACCGAAATGTGATTTATAGTCTTTCCAAGTAGCATGCCACTCGTATATAGGACTCTTCAGCTTCATGTCAGCTGGCAAAGGGGGTTTATAGTCTTTCCCGAGTGGCGTCCCATTCGGAAGTTAGACTATTCAGCATCATGTCAGCTGGAAAAGATATTTATAGTCTCTCCCAAGTAATGCACTACTCGAAAGTTAGACTCTTCAGCATCATGTCGGCTAGAATAATGTTGCTCATGAAAACTGTCGGCCAAGCATATAGGTCGAGTACCACTCTATGAAAATAAATCCATTGCGTGGTTAGGTGTACTCGAGAAAGATACTTGCATCCCTAATTTTAATGAAGACCAGCTTATGATCCTTATAAGGATATATCCTCGATACCTGGTGGATAAGACAGATACCCAAACACATGTGTTTAGCAATTAGGCCTTCATGAAGCATATCTGTTTACCTTATCGGTTTCTATTGGTAGCACCTATACTGCGATTTTAACACAGCCAGCATACGGCCCATATTGAGCGTGCTACTGTAGAAATTCATATCTTGATGGCCCAGCACCAACTGTGTAGGCCGAAGCCCATTAGTCGGCTCAAGCTCTATAAAGGCTGGGGGAGAGAGAAAAGATTCCTTTATCTTCCCCAAGCGACCAATCTTTTCGTCTTCCTAGCTCCGCGCCGAAATTTCACCTCCCGCTCCGCTAGGGCTCACCATTGCTTGCTCCTCCCCATCGAAGCTCGAGCGATTCCGCCTTCCTTTGTCCATTCCAAGCCCCCGACCACATTTCCCCCAAATTTCTTGTCCCCCTGACCATGCCGAAGGTTCCAGATTTCGTTGGGGCATCGGACGAGGGGTGGCCAACCTCGGATTGCAGCCGGTCGAAGCTGGAGAAGCTGGAGAAGTCACTGCGGCTGCAAAGCCGCGATATCATCCGCTGGCACCCGGTTGAGGGTGAGTCAGTTTGTTTCTTCCGTCCTCTATGTTCCTCCGCCATCTTCTTAGCTTCTACGGATTGGAGTTGGTGAATCTGAATCCCAACTCAATCTTGCAAATCTCTATCTTTGTCACTCTTTGCGAGTGTTATCTGGGTGTAGAGCCCCATTTCAATTTCTTTAGGCACTTGTTCCACATCAAGCCCCAACCCTCCAAGAATAGGGTCCAGGTGATTGGGGGGGCTGGCCTTCAGTTGAGGAGTGAGATGAAGAAAATATGTATCAATCTCCCGTTGAAATCCTCCTTGAAAGGTTGGCATAAGGAGTGGTTCTACTGTTCTGATCTGGAACCCTCCCTGCCTCCATTCACCGGCTCGCCACCGGCGGTCTCGCCCAGTTGGTCGTCGGATCCAACCTTCGAAGAGATGGGCCAAGTGCATCAGTTGCTGGTGAGGTTGGATAAATTCAAGAAAGCCGGCCTGATCGGCCCCTGGGTTGCCAAGCGCTTCCTGACTCGGCGCATCCAGCCACTGAAGCTGAGGAGTGAATTCTGCTGGGATTACCAAGGGAAGAATGACCTCGACCGGGAAAGCCGAGAGGTGATTAACCAGCAAAAAGTGACTAAAATATTGTTCACTTATTTCTCTAATGGGGTAGTCGAAACTGAGGACGCAGAACGCTCCATCGCGGCTTATAGCCGAAACCGACCTCGTCCCAAGGTAACCCTTGTTGATCTTCTGTGATGAATGTCTGTAGATATGCATCCATAGTTGCTCAGCGTTGTGTGATGTATACTGTTGAATCGTTTGCAGTGGTGCCAGGAGTTTGATGATGACTCCTGTCCATTGTCGGCCACAAAGTCAAAGAAGAGGCCGAGAAGTCCTTCTGCCGCCTAGCCCGACTCCAAGAGAGCGGGGAAGAAACCCATTGTAGATCGGGGCAAGGAGAAGGTTATGAGGCCGAGTGCCGCAGCCGGGAGTTTAAGGATAAGGGACCCTGCCGGCACAGCACCCAGGCCATCGAGTCCCAGACCGGGACTGGCGCGGGCGAGCTCAACAACATCGAGCCCAACCCAAGTGCAGCTGAGTACAAGGTCGACCCCAGTGCCGCCGAGTACCCGAGCGCCCCAGCCGACCACACCGTGAATGGCGCCGACAAAGACAGAAATGCCATTGCCGACCACTGCACCCTTAGGCCCGACAGCCAGCAGCCCTCCCGTGCCGCCCTCTGGATCTCCTGGACAGAAGCTCAAGTTCTCCAAGAAGTAAGCCATTCTGGGTCTTCTGAAAGTTATGTTCAGCATTGTAGCACCTTGATGCTTGACTCGTTATGCAGGAAGCGGGTCGACATTAATCTTAAGGAAGTCACACCGACTGCCCCTGATGGCAACGGGGTGCCCGATCTTCCGTTAGGTAAGGATAACTCTCGATTTGGTGGAGAATTGACAATTACGATCTGGCTTCTGATCACCAAGACCCGAACCCTGCAATCGCTGCACCACATCTCCTCTCGTTATCAACCGGGCGCTGCCCGGTTGACCTCGCCATGAAGGCTAATCCCTGCATGCGAATCGAAGTACACAAGCAAGAAGAAGAAAGATTGCAACTCAATTGCAGATGAATGATTAAATTCTCGACTTGGGGTCTCACAAACCGATAAACAGCGAAACTGTTTAAAGACAGAATAATCTAGGCAAAACCCACCTCTAAACGATGATGACTACTGAATATATATGAGTTGGGACGTCCTAGGGTTAACCCTAGGGCGCACACCCCTTGGGCTTAGCCCACGACAGAATTATAAGGCCCAAGACCCAAAACAGACTCGGACTGGAAGAGGTACGTATCTTGTTTCGATGATTTTGGACAGCTTACGAGGAATTTTGACGTGGGACCAGAACTATCTGAAAGTAGACTCCATAAGCTTTCCAACAAGTACTCATGGGCCCCGAAAGTCCTTCTAGATCAGCGGCTAGGTTCGTTTGAAGTTGATGCTGTTAGGAGGCCCGAATCCGAATCCAAAACATGTAGAACTTCATCTCTTGGCTTCTATGGACCAAAAGTGACGTGGTGATATAGGAGTAGACTTGGGTAAGGTCTTGGTTTGGTCCCCAATCAACTTCTTTGATCATCCATGCGTTCCTTGCGCTCAGTCTCTTTCCCTTTACTCAAACAAATATCTCTGCAAACGAGAACACACAAAACTCATGGTGCAGTAACGGCTGTTCAAATATATAACACATAAATCTTACGTAGAAAGCATGCACCTTTGGTTGATGAATAAATAAGGTAGCTATGGTCATATCCGAGCTAGTGATGTCCTCATCATCCTCCCCTTCTTGATTGGAAACCGTCCGTGGTTTCATCTTGTCATTAAGCCTGATGAACATATCTTTATCTTTCATAACATAGGGTGAGATAGTGTTGTGCACATGGTTGGATTCTAAAATTTTTAAACACGGAGAACACTTTGTAGTGTTGTGCAGCTCACAACACTCCCTTTCTTGCCAACCAACCTGCAACTCATTTAAATAACTAGAGGAACTAGATAGAGAATTATTTATACTCATGAGGTCCTCTAGACAAGATATGTTATTATGAAAAGGAGGTATATTAAAATTCGAACAAATGTATACTCTATGCATATTATATTCTCCTTTATTATCATAATTACCAATAACATGAAAAATCACATGAGAAGGACATGGCAAATCAGATCTAGTAAATAATTTCTTCTCTAAACAATTGAGTGGAGAAAGATCATCAAATTGAATATAGCCCCAAGTATTTAAAGAAGATAGCAATCTAAGCTCTTCTTTCTCGCTAGCAATGTGAACAACATGTCCAAAATCAGCACATGGTGGTTCAACAACATTACTAACATGTTTATTCACTAGTTGTGGCATGGATATAAGTGAAGCATTGCACAACTCTTCTTTATCACAAGAAATAGGAACCAAATCATCGTGTGACAAAGGTAATTTAATACACGATTTCATTGGTGATTGCTCTAAACTAACATGATTAGTGGACATATATAGCACATCAGAATTGTCCATACCTTGAATGAATGTAGTACCATTTCTGTTACCTTTGTTCTCATTTTCAAAAACTGTAGGTGCACTCTTAATTAAACCATCTTGAAACATGCATGGAATAACAGGTGGATCTTCTTTCTCTATGTCTTTCTTCTTTTCCTCATTACCTTGGCTCTTCTCAGATACCTGCAAAATGTTAGTGCCCAAAACAATACGTTTATTTTGCAATAACTCAGGTTTAGGTGAAGTCATCAAAACATTAGTATTATTATATTTATTTCTCAAAACCTTAGGGTTTTTAATCTTTTCCCTCTCAAGATCATCTTTCAAATTTTCAGCAAGGGACATAGGTAGCAACTTAAATTTCTTGCCATTATGTGTGAAAGTGTACGTGTTGGTTCTACCACGGTGCACAACATCTCTGTCATATTCCCAAGGTCTACCCAAAAGTAGAGAACATACTTGCATTGGAACAACATCGAATATGGCACTATCATGATAATTGCCTACTAAAAACTCCACTTTCACAATTTTACTTACCTTCAACTTACCGCAAGAATTGAACCATTGGATGTAATAAGGCCAAGGATGCAGTTGTGTCGGCAATCCAAGCTTCTCGACCATATCTGAACTTGCCAAGTTGCTACAGCTCTCTCTATCAATGATAATACGGCATGCTCGATTCATGACCAAAAACCTTGATTGGAACAAATTGTGGCATTGATTTTGCTCCGCTTTCTCCATTTGAGAACTTAGCACTTGTTGTACCAAAGTACTCTCATTATCCTGCAAAATGTTAGTCATAGAAGAAAGGACAACAAGGGGTTGCTTCTCTAAATGACACACTTTATTTTTGTAAGCAAAATTCTAAGATGGAGAAACAAATTTCTCTCGCATAAGCAATTTCATATCGTTCCAAGTTTGAGGCAATCTATCATGTGAAGACATTATTAAATCTTGCCACCATATTAAAGTATGAGAAGTCAAGACACTAGCAGTGTTCTTAATCTTTCGTTTATCACACATATGACAATGAGAACAAATTTTATCAATCGCAACTTCCCAACTCATGTATGCTTCAGCACCAACTCCATTATACGAAGGGGGAGATGACACAGTCTTACCTTCACTTGTCGAAGGTGATGTGACAGCTATGGTAGAGCTCTCATCCAAATTCTTCATCTCCTTTTCGCCCTTGTGTGAACTGTCATAGTTAGTGGAAGACAAGAAGAAACAGTAGTTGGCTGCTGATGTCATCTCAATTGTTCATATTCACTAAGGAGACCTTTCGTGCTCTTAGCTATCGCCTAAAGGTCTTGTTGTATAGAGTTCATGCTATGTCATCACATTCCTGCCACTGTTAGTAGAAAACAAAAAACAACACAAAAGCGTTATCCCTATCAACTACTAGGTAGTGGACACTCGCAAGTGGAAGCACCTTACCGAGCTCTTACAAGGTTCTGAGACTAGCGAGCAAAGGATGGTACAACCAGTGGCTAGTTCGTGATACCTTGAGGGCGTGATCCAACAATTGCAAGGGTCGAGACCGTGATGACCAGAAGTATATATGTGGAGCTTGGGAGGCCCAAAAATGTTAGTGGCACACAATTCAATAACAGATAGTAATGCTGAATAAATATCCAAAGCACTTATCCTAGTTGCTGGCCTAAACGCGTTCTAAACCGAATGTGATAAAACAAGGGCAACAAACAAGTATGAAAGGGCAGCGGCAAAGAAATAAGGACAAGGTAAGAACACAGCACAAAACAGCACACAAATGGCTCCCTGGTGTGTCCTATGTGCTCTTCTCCTTTTCTTTTTTTTCTCTTCTTTCAAACCTTTTTTTTATTTTTCTTTTATTTTTCTGATATTATTTTCTCAACTAGAAGCACAGGAACAGCAACCTCAAGAAGGTGGCAGCTCAGTTTGATATAAGGTGTGGCCTGTAGAAATACACGAGCATGCTTTAAAAAGCGTCATAGAACTTTGAAGTGCGGATACCCAAGTAGCGGATGGGAATTTTTTTGTAGATGTCCGTAGACTATTTATTTGCCTGATTCCGAGTCCTTATATGAAAGTTATGGCTGTTTCAAGGAAGGTCCTCCGTATCAGTGTTTTGGTGGAGGCTGATTCGGGATCAGGTGGTGGTGTCTAGGGGGTGCGGCAAATGGATCACGAACTAGACTCAAACACAATCTGAGCTAGCAACCGAACTCGACCTAGGACACAAACTCAACACTACGGACTCTGAAACAGAATTATGCAAAAAGGCTAAACGTGGTTGTAGGACGGGGAAAAAACCTATGATTACCAATTTTGTTTTTGTGGCTTTTTCTGGACTCTAGGTATAGTAAACAAAGATTGAAATAGGACGGAAAAGATGATACCTAACGGGCAACCTTCGCTCTGATACCACTTGATGGCAACGGGGTGCCCGATCTTTCGTTAGGTAAGGATAACTCTCGATTTCGTGGAGAATTGACAATCACGATCCGGCTTCTGATCACCAAGACCCGAACCCTGCAATCGCTGCACCACGTCTCCTCTCGTTATCAACCTGCGTTGCCCGGTTGACCTCGCCACGAAGGCTAATCCCTGTATGCGAATCGAAGAACACAAGCAAGAACAAGAAAGATTGCAACTCAATTGCAGATGAATGATTATACTCTCGAGTTGGGGTCTCACAAACCGATAAACAGCGAAACTGTTCAAAGACAGAATAATCTAAGCAAAACCCACCTCTAAACGATGACGGCAGATGGATCACGAACTAGACTCAAACACAATCTGAGCTAGCAACTGAACTCGACCTAGGACACAAACTCAACACTACGGACTCTGAAACAGAATTATGCAAAAAGGCTAAACGTGGTTGTAGGACGGGGAAAAAACCTATGATTACCAATTTTGTTTTTTTGGCTTTTTCTGGACTCTAGGTATAGTAAACAAGGATTGAAATAGGACGGAAAAGATGATACCTAACGGGCAACCTTCGCTCTGATACCACTTGATGGCAACGGGGTGCCCGATCTTCCGTTAGGTAAGGATAACTCTCGATTTGGTGGAGAATTGACAATCACGATCCGGCTTCTGATCACCAAGACCCAAACCCTGCAATCGCTGCACCACGTCTCCTCTCGTTATCAACCATGCGCTACCCGGTTGACCTGGCCACGAAGGCTAATCCCTGTATGCGAATCGAAGAACACAAGCAAGAACAAGAAAGATTGCAACTCAATTGCAGATGAATGATTATACTCTCGAGTTGGGGTCTCACAAACCGATAAACAGCGAAACTGTTCAAAGACAGAATAATCTAAGCAAAACCCACCTCTAAACGATGACGGCTACTGAATATATATGAGTTGGGACGTCCTAGGGTTAACCCTAGGGCGCACACCCCTTGGGCTTAGCCCACGACAGAATTATAAGGCCCAAGACCCAAAACAGACTCGGACTGGAAGAGGTACGTGTCTTGTTTCGATGATTTCGGACAACTTAGGAGGAATTTTGATGTGGGACCAGAACTATCTGAAAGTAGACTCCATAAGCTTTCCAACAAGTACTCATGGGCCCCGAAAGTCCTTCTAGATCAACGGCTAGGTTCGTTTGAAGTTGATGCTGTTAGGAGACCCGAATCCGAATCCAAAACGTGCAGAACTTCATCTCTTGCCTTCTATGGACCAAAAATGATGTGGTGATGTAGGAGTAGACTTGGGTAAGGTCTTGGTTTGGTCCCCAATCAACTTCTTTGATCATCCATGCGTTCCTTGTGCTCGGTCTCTTTCCCTTTACCCAAACAAGTATCTCTGCAAACAAGAACACACAAAACTCATGGTGTAGTAACGGCTGTTCAAATATATAATACATAAATCTTACGTAGAAAGCATGCACCTTTGGTTGATGAATAAATAAGGTAGCTATGGTCATATCCGAGCTAGTGATGTCCTCATCAGTCCCTGCTGTCGAGCCTGCCCCAGCCGATCCAGCGCCAGTGAGCACGCTTGCTGAGCCGATGGCGGCCCCAGTTGCAGAGACTGAGACCGCCCCGACTACAGGGCCACCAACCTCGCCTGATCAAGGGGTGATTCCCAAAGCTGCTGCTCCAGCCCCTGAGCCAGTGCCCGTCGTCGAAGCCATCGCTGCATCCCCTGAGCTAGCGCCTGATGTCGAAGCCGCCGCTACAGCTCCTGAGCCAGCCCCCGAGGCCTCGGAGGCCGCCGAGTTGGGGGCTAGGAGTCCGTCGCCATCCTGGTCGTTGTCGTCATCAGCGGTGCTGTCCCTTCCTTTAGACAGACCCGACCTCCCTAGGATCGAGGCCCCTCCGCGCAAGTTCCCGAGGACGTTCCGGTGTACAGCGCCCGACAGAACCGCACGGAGCTACAAGGTCGATGAGGTGGCGGCGGAAAAGGAGCGTGAAGACTTGCTTCATGCCACAATCGCCGCGTCCCAAGGGATTCAGGTATGACTTCCGTTGTATTGGAATCTCGGTGATGTTTCTTGATGCCTGACTCTGCTTTGACTTGTTACTCCCCGAGCAGAAGATTGTTGATCGCTTGGAAAAAATGCACGAGGTGCTGACCCGAATCGCCCCCCAACTCCAAGAATTGGACCAACTACGGGCCTTGAAAGCTGAAGTGGAAGGGCGCAGCCAAGAGAGGGAATCTTGGCTGAGGGGGGCTATCACCCAGATCAGGAGTGAGAATTGGGACCAAGCCAAGAAGATAAGAAGTGAGCCTTCAGCACACTTCTTCCTGACCAAATCCTTAATATATTTCTCCAACTGTGTTATTTCTCGACTGCCCAGTTATGTCTTGACTGCATCGTTGAGTTCTTGACAAATCTGTCGTGCAGCCCTCAAAGCGGAGTTGAATACCTGAACGGAGGGAGAAGAACAACTGAAGGAGACCGAGAGAGCCAGGGCCGAACTTGAAAAAGACAAGGCCAACTTGACAACAGCCAATACCGAGCTTGAGCGAGAGAAGGCCGAGTTGGAGGAGGCCAACACCAAGCTCGAGAAGGAAAAAACCGAACTGGAGAGGACCATAGCCAGGTGGGAGGCCGACTATGATAGTAAGTCTCCCTCTTGACAATGATCTTAACCAATCCATTAATTACTCCATCTGCAGCTTTACCTAACAAGTTTACTTGTCGGTGAACCCGGGTAGCTGCTAGAGCCAACTCCCAAGCCCAATTTCAGGCTTACGCAAAGGAGATAAAGGTCGTCAAGGAATCACGGGAGGCCCTCCTCGGATCCGTGAAAGGGCTCCTTGACATCATGGATCCTTGCCCCGTGGGAACCAGCTGCAGCTCGATCGCCCAAGTGGAGGTGCGCCTTGAGGATACACCGAGTGCCCTGAAGAGGTACTCGAATGAGCACGTCATTGTCGGCGTAGCCTGAACCCTGGCAATGACCAAGTCGATCTACCCAAGGGCGGATGTCGAAGCGATCGGGGAGGGGTTTGCCGAGGAGACAACTCCTGAGGAGGTGCTGGAGCTGATAGCCTAGGCGAGGCCGACAGCAAAGATTATCACCCGAGACCTGGGTCTGTAAAAACAGTACATCATGCGGTTGGTGTATTGTGGATTTTTGTAAGGACATGTGTAAATATATGTGCAATGCCGCCAAGCTTTAGACTATTACTCAGTTGTCATTAGCTTTACTCGACCCTATAGCCTACACCGAGTTGATCGATAGGAACTTAATAAAAACATTCACCGCAAAAAGCTGTACTCAGGTAGACATAGGGAAGTCGTAGTAAAACTTCATAACTTAAGTAAAATAGGCTCGTATATTATTGACAAAGCACATATAATACATGCAGCCCCCCGACTCACTACTCAGTTGAAACAAGCGGCGTAGTGAGTCAGAAAAATTATACACATGAAATTTTAAAACTCAGGTATAGAAAGGACGTAGATATTCTATATTCCATGAGTTGCTGATGAGGGCACCATCTTTGGTCTTCAGTCAGAAGGCGCCTGGCCACGTGACCTCGGCTATAATGAACAGCCCTTTCCAGATTGGGGATAGTTTGTGCCTGTCTTTGGTGTTTTGTATTTTTCTCAGGATGAGATCTCCGACCAAAAAGGTGCGGCCACAGACATTACGATTATGGTAGCGACGCAGGCCTTGAAGATACCTTGCCAACTGGATTGTTGCGATATCCCTTGCTTCTTCCAACTGATCTAGTTTGACCAATCGGGTATTGTTGGAGATGTTTTCTGAGTAAGCCCAAACTCGTGGGGAGCCAAACTCTAACTCGGTTGGTAGCACAGCCTCAGCACCATAGACCAGAAAGAAAGGGGATTGCCCTGTTGCCTGACTGACCGTGGTTCTGAGAGACCAGAGAATAGATGGGAGCTCTTGGACCCACTGGCCCACGTATGGTTGCAGTCGGTAGAATATCCTGGCCTTGATACCTTGTATGACCATACCATTGGCTCATTCAACCTGCCCGTTGCTCCGTGGGTGTGCCACAGACGCATAGCAGATCTTGATGCCAAAGTCGTCACAGAAATCGTGAAACACGCCACCCGTGAACTGAGTGCCGTTATCGGTGATGATGCGGTTAGGGACCCCGAATCGGTATAATATACTCATGATGAAGTCTTTTGCTCATGCCGCTGTTATGGTTGCAACAGGTTTAGCCTCAATCCACTTGGTGAATTTATCCACTGCAACGAACAAGTGTGTGAACCCTCCTGGCGCTTTCTTGAAAGGCCCGACCATGTCAAGCCCCCATACTGCAAAGGGCCAAGAGATTGGGATTGTTTGGAGTTCTTGGGCTGGGAGATTGGTTTGTCTTGCATAGAACTAGCAACCCTCACATGTGCGAATGATGTCTTTGGCGTCTGTTACTGCTGTTGGCAAGAAAAATCCCTGCCTGTAAGCCTTTCCGACTAACGTCCTGGATGCGGCATGGTTGCCACATATGCCCGAGTGGATAGAGTGCGGGATCTGCTTGCCCTCCTTGGTGGTGACACGGCGCATGGACCCCGGATGCACTTCTTTGATACAGGTCTTCTTCGACAACTAAGAAACTCTTGCTTCGACGTTTGATTCGTTCGGCTTCACTGCGATCTTCTAGGAGTTCATCGTCCAGGAGGAACTTGAGAACAGGAGTCCGCCAATCTTGACATATGTGCAGCACCTCGTTTGTAGCCGGGGTAGGTTCGCCTCCTGACTGCTCTGGTACTGGTTTCTTCTTGACGGATGGCTCCATGAGTTGCTCGACAAAGATCCCTGTTGGGACCTCTTCTCGCCTGGATCCCATGTTTGCCAATTCATCTCCAGCATCATTGTATTGTCGTAGGACGTGTGTTATCTCCAGCCCATCGAACTTGTTTTCTAGCTTGCGGACCTCCTGACAGTATGCCGCGATGGTATCGTCGAGACATGTCTAATCCTTCATGACTTGGTTCACCACGAGTTGAGAATCCCCGTGCACAACCAGTCGACATATGCCGAGTGATATAGCAATGCGGAGCCCATGGATAAGTGCCTCGTACTCGGCGACGTTGTGGGAAG
This sequence comes from Oryza meyeriana var. granulata, assembly GCA_003991445.1. NCBI lineage: Eukaryota > Viridiplantae > Streptophyta > Magnoliopsida > Poales > Poaceae > Oryza > Oryza meyeriana. The sequence goes on along the minus strand of RYFJ01002420.1, from coordinate 221,826 downwards.
CCGGGAAGTGGATTTGTAGGACGTACTTGAGTTTTTTGCCAGTGGGCGACGTCAGTACGACGCCAGCCCCGACGCCGCCGATCCGTAGAGAACCATCGAAGTACATTGTCCAGTACTCTAGCTTCACTGTTGATGTAGGCGTTTGAACTTCTGTCCACTCGGCCACGAAGTCAGCTAGAGCTTGTGATTTGATTGTTGTCCGTGGCTGAAAGGTGATGTCGAACGCCATCAACTTGAGCGCCCATTTAGCGATTCGGCCGGTGACCTCGCGGTTATGCAGGACGTCCCCGAGTGGAAATGATGTGACCACCGTGACTTGATGTGCTTGGAAATAGTGCATCAGCTTTCGGACAGTGATGAGTAGGCCATAGAGCAGCTTCTAGACCTACGGATATCTCGTCTTCGAGTCGGCAAGGACTTTGCTGACAAAGTAGACTGGCCTTTGGACTTTCTAGATGTGACCCTATTCGGATCGCTCCACCACCAGCACCGTGCTGACTACCTAAGTAGTTGCCGCCAGATATAGCATCAGTGGTTCTTGGGGCATGGGTGACGCCAACACGGGGGGTGATGTGAGAAATTTCTTGAAGTCTTCGAAGGCTTGCTGCGCTTCGGGAGTCCACTGGAAATTTTCTGCTTTCTTCAATAATTTGAAAAGGGGCATGCCCCGTTCGCCCAGTCGGGAACTAAATTGGCTGAGTGCTGCCATGCAGCCTGTCAGCTTCTGGACGTCCTTCTGGTTAGTCAGGGGAGCCATGTTCATAATTGCGTTGACTTTCTCCGGGTTGGCCTCGATGCCGCGATGCGAGATGACGAAGCCGAGTAACTTGCCGGATGGCCTCCCGAATAGCATCTTTGCGGTCTTGTGCAAAGCACCGCAGTCATTGTTTGACTGGTTTAGCATCCGGCTTGACGTTGAGGGAATACTCGATCACCTCCCTTGGTACACTAGGCATGTCAGAAGGTTTCCAAGAAAATATATCCCTGTTCCCCTGGAGGAAGGTGACGAGTGCGTCTTCCTATTTGGGGTCGAGTCTGGTCCCGACAAGCGTAGTCTTGGTGGGGTCAGAAGGGTCCATGAGATCTTCTTTGTCTCTGAATCCGCCGCGATTCCCGACTTGGCTGCTTTCTTCGCCAAAACTTGGTCGTCCTCGTTTGCAGATGTTGCAGCTAGTCAGATATTGTTTTGTCCGTCTGCTGCCTCTTAGGACTGGGCCAACTCGCAGCTCTCCTTGTCGCAGGTGAAGGCTTGCTTAACATCGCTGCGCAAGGAAAGTACTCCTGCTGGTCCTGGCATCTTGAGCACCATGTATGTATAGTGGGGAACCACCATGAACTTGGCTAGTGCAGGTCGTCCGACTATAGCGTGATACACGGTCTTGAAGTCAGCAACCTCGAAGCAGATGTTCTTGGTGCGGAAATTCTCCCGCGTGCCAAAAGTAACTGGCAAAGTGATCTATCCGAGTGGAGTAGAAGAGAGGCTGGGGATTACCCCGTGGAAGGGAGCAGTACTCGGCCGCAGCTTGGATCAAGGGATCTTCATCTCATCAAGCATTTTGGCGAACAATAAGTTGAGAGCGCTTCCTCCATCGATGAGAACATTCTTCAACTTGATACTCCTGATGACCGGGTCTAGGACGAGTGGGTAACACCCTGGGTGCGTGACTCAGTCGAGGTGGTCTGCGTGGTCAAATGTAATAGCCGTCTCTGACCAGCACAAGTATTGGGGGCGTCCGTTGAGACCAAGTTGACTTCTCGTGCTGTTAGCTTCTGTTTTCTCTTGGACTCGTATGCAGATGGCCCTCCGAAGATGTGATTGAGCTTAGCCTGGGGATCTTGGTAGTCACCGGTTGCGCCCGAATCCAGCTTGTCCTTGTCTTTGGCATCACCAGGCGCTGATATTTGCTTCAAAGCAAACTTCTTGAGCATGAAGCAGTTCTTTGCTGTGTGCTTCCCCTTTAGGTGGAAAGGACATGGCCCGTTCATGACTTTCTGGTACTCGTCCGTCCTTGAGGGTCACAGCCAACTGCTCTCCACAGCTGCCACAACGTTGTCTGACTTGCGTTTGTGACTACCGGACTTAGTCAGGGTTGTATCATCTGTGTCTTTCTTTTCCTTCTGTCGGTGCTCCTTCTTGTCATCCAAGACCTTGGCAACAGCATCGGCCAAGTCGTCAAATTTATTGGCCATGTCGAATAGAGCCTTGACAAAACTCGGAGGCTTCCGAGTGAACTTAGCGATGAATGGGGTGTCCTTAACTCCCATGCGGAAGGCAGCGATGACGACCTCGTCCTTGATCTTTGGTATCGAGTTCCTCTTCTCGGAAAACCTCATGATGAAGTCACGGAGGGACTCATTCTTCCTTTGATGATATTGATATAAGTCATACTCGGAAGGAGGCCTCTCGTATGTTCCTTGGAAATTGGCAATGAAATGCTCTCGAAGTTCTCCCCAAGAGCCGATTGATCACTTGGGAAGGCTGGTTAACCATGTTCTCACCGAGTCAGCTAAGGCAACTGGGAGATGTTAGCATGGCCTTATGATCACCTCCGGCAGCACGGATCGCCAAAGTGTAGACTGTGAGCCAAGACTCGGGGTTGGTCTTCCCATCGTACTTCTCAATTCCAGTCGGCTTGAAGCCTGATGGCCAGTCGACTTGTTGTAGCTCGTGGGTGAACGCTGGTACTCCATCCGTGTGAGGACTCCTACTCTAGCTACATCAATGAAATCGCTAGTGGTGGAGGCTGAAGCACTCGTGCTCATCTTCCAATCGGCGGCGCTCGTCTTCCTCGCGCTCTCAGCATCGGGAGTTGATGTCATGGCGGAGATCCCGCCGTAATCATCCTCAGGCATCTTGGTTGTCACGATGATCATCATGGTGTCACCTTTGATCATTGTTCTGATTGCCGAGTGACGTATGATAGGACTCCAAGCAATGCCAACTAGAGCAAGCTGCGTGGCGCCGTGCTGAGGCGGATGAGATCGCCACGTCTGAAGCCGTCTTGTTCGACGGTATTAGGATGTCTCCAGATTGTTGTCGCTGCTGACAGCCGTAGTGGTGATCATTGCTTTGATCCTTGCAATGGTTAGGGTGGCCTGGTAGTCGAGCCCAAACTACAAGGTATCGAGTAATGTGGCAATAGCTATGACGTTCTGTTATGGAGTCATGAAGACATCATGGTCGCTGACTTGGGTTTGGAGGATCTCCTGTTGTGCAGTCCACCCAGCTTTGTGTAGGTTGTCGTTACGAGCGTCGCGCTCGGCCTGCAAGCATCGTGCATCTTCCTCCTGTTGTTCACGCAGTCGGTGAGCCTCTTCCTCTTGCTGATCGCATAGTCAGCGTGCATCTTGAGTGGGAGTTGAGCCCTTTGACATCATGAAGACTTCACGTGGTGGGAAGAAGCTTGCCGAGCTACTGTCCGCTGGGAGTCGGAGTCGGAGTAGTTCAGGGGAGTAATTACAACTCCAACCTCCCTAAATCCAATCTCGAGCGGCTTAGGGCCGTATCCGAGTCGAACCTTGGGGGATTGTATCTGCCGTGTCGGAGTGAGGTTGAAATTGTCCGCGGCATTACTGAGTCCAAACGGGAGATTGACGATCTCCTCCTATCTTAGCCCGATCTCGGCTAGCTCGAGGCAGAGTCCGAGTCGAACACCGAAAGAAAGAGTTGTCCCGAGACTCACAAATCTTGAGGATTGCCGCAGCATGTCATCGAAGATTGATGTAGCGTTGAGTAGGCCAACTGGCGTGGAGTCGGGTTGGTTTCTGGCCGATCGGATCAAGTCCGAGTTGGATAGGGTGAGGTCGCTGAATTTGTCGGCGACGAAGTCGAGGCTCCCGAAGCTGATTATCTGCCTAGGGAAGAACTTGACGCCGTCGACTCCGGTGGTTGGATCCATCAGGCTTGATGAAGATGATCTCTACGAAGCCCCTACCTGGTGCGCTAACTGTCGATATTTTGTATTAGCAATAATAATATGGGGCTACTCATGAGACCTAAACTTAATGGATTGCAAAGGAACACGAAACAATTTATCCTGGTTCAAGCCCTCAAGGTAAGGTAATACCATACTTCCAACTGTTGTGTATTGCCTTTGAGGTTTCTCTGGTGAGATTCTGTTCTGCCCCAGGGGGCTCCTTGCCTCTCTTTATATACTGAGGAGGCAAGGTTACAAGGCAGGAATCCCAATCAGACTTGACCAAGAGATTTCCTTCTAGGAATACAACATACCCAACTAGGACTATATCCCTTTCCTTATCATACAAGGTAATATGTACCAAGTCCTGTTGCATCCCTAATGACAGGATTGGGCCTATCCTCTGTCCGAGTGGCCAGAAAGTTTCCCATGAGGTACCCAGGGCCCATGGCCTCCACAGACATGTATCCTGCGGAGACATTGTCGCAATAAACGACGGTCATCAAAGAGAGGGGAGAATGGAGCTCTTGAAGGAGTTGCCATAACCAGCAACATTCCACAATGGCATGGGCCACAGCACGGTACTCTGCTTTGGTACAGGAGCGAGAGACAGTAGCCTGGTGCTTGGAGGCCCAGGAAATTAAATTGTCATTGAGGAAAATGTAGAAACCTGAGGTGGAGCGACGACTGTCAGGGCAGCCAGCCCAATCGGCATCACATTATGTTGTCAACTGCATCGAAGGAGAAGCATGCAAAGAAAGACCGTGGTCTAGAGTGCACTGGATATAGAGAAGGACCCGCTTGAGGAACTGGAGATGAGGATCCCGTGGAGCATGCATGTAGAGGCAGACTTGCTGAATTGCATATGCAATGTCGAGGCGGGTGAGTGTGAGATACCGCAGAGCACCAGCAAGACTCCGAAACTCAGATGGGTAGGCAACCGAGGCACCATCGGTAGTAGAGAGCTTGGCCTTAGTATCCACTGGAGTGGTGCAAGGCTTGCAATCAGACATCCCAGCATGGAGGAGAAGCTCACAAGCATACTTCTGCTGAGAAAGGAACAACCTATCGGGGGTGCAAGTGACTGAGATACCTAGAAAGTGGTGAAGAGCACCAAGGTCAGTCATGGAGAACTCACGACTGAGGGATGAAGTGATTGTCTGGAGAAGATCCGCAGAAAAAGCAGTGAGAATGATGTCGTCCACATACAGAAGCAAGTAGGCCATAGCAGTGCCGCGACGTAGAATGAACAAAGAAGTGTCCGACCGAGAGGGAGTAAAGCCAATGGTGCTAACAAACTGGGCAAACCGTTGGTACCAAACCCGTGGAGTTTGCTTGAGGCCATAGAGGGAATGATGCAGATGACACACATGAGTAGACCGAGAGGGGTCCACAAAGCCAGACGGCTGCTCACAAAACACTGTCTCATCAAGGGAGCCATGGAGAAAGGCATTCTTCACATCCAACTGATGAATCGGCCAAGAATGGGAGACGGTGAGGCTAAGGACTGTCCAGATGGTGGCAGGCTTCACAACTAGACTGAAGGTTTCATCGAAGTCAATGCCAGGTTGTTGAGAGTAACCACGAACAACCCACCATGCCTTGTAGCGAGCAAGACAACCATCAGAGTGGAATTTGTGTTTGTAGACCCATTTGCCGGTGACAATGTTTGCGCCTAGTGGTTGAGGAACAAGAGTCCAAGTCTGGTTCTGAATGAGAGCCTTATACTCTTCTATCATAGCCTGTCTCCAGTTGGGGTCTTGAAGAGCAGCACGGTAGTTCTTCAGCACAGGTGAAATATTAGTGGTGACAGCCGACAGATTAAGGCGATCAACAAGCTTCACAGTACTAGCCTTGGCCCAAGTTAACATTGGATGAGGTCTAGGGGCAAGGCGTGCAATAGGAACCTTGGTGGTAGCTACTGCTGGCTCGGGGAAAAGAAGCTGGCCCGAAGCGCGTAGATCCGTGGGCTGCCAAGGCCTTGGTGGAGTTGGCTCGTTGGCCCGAAGGCTAGAGAGCCCACCAGACGAAGAGGCCCCGGGCTGGCTAGGAGGCGCGCTGGAACAGGCCACCCGAGAACCAGGAGAGGCCAGCCCAATGCCGGTGGAGGGAGCTGCCCAAGAGCCAGGGGAGGTTGGCCCTGTCTGGGAGGCAGACGGCCTTGCAGGGGAGGCTGGCCCAACATGGCCGGGAGAGACGCCAGGAGAGCCCGCCAGGGTGACGGAGCCCGTCGCACGGCTAGGAGCCGGTGGAGCAGTACCATGCAGCGGGACGTGCACTGCCTCCTGAGTAGTGACATGGTCCTGCAGAAAATCAAAAGCAGCGTGGCCATCCGAGGCAGTAGATGGGAAACTGGACAAACATCTTCATAAAAAATAACATGCCGAGAGATGAGAACCCGACGGGTGACTGGATCATAACATCAGAACCCCTTGTGGTTGCTAGGATATCCAAAGAAGATATAGGCGACAGAGCGAGGGGCTAATTTATGTGGGGCTGTGGCAGTGGTGTTAGGGTAGCAGAGGCAACCGAAGACACACAAATTATCATAGGAAGGAGATTTTTTATGAAGAGACTCAAATGGTGTGGGGGAAAGGAGGATGGACATGGGTTGGCGGATGAGAAGGTAGGTAGCGGTGGCGAGGGCTTCGGCCCAAAAGGATGGGGTCATGCTGGCTTGGATGAGAAGAGTACGGATGACATTGTTAATAGTACGGATGACACGTTTGGCTTTACCATTTTGTGGGGAGGTATATCGACAAGAAAAACGAAGGAGTGTGCCATGGGAGCCAAAAAGCACGGACATGCGAGAGCCCGTGAATTCATTGCCGTTGTCAGCTTGGACAGCGAGAATGTGTTGATTGAACTATGTGTGGACATAGGGAAAGAAAAGGCGAAAGGTATCAAAAACATTACTCTTGTGTCTAAGGGGAAGGTCCAAAGGAAGTGGGTGTAGTCGTCGAGGATGACAAGGTAATATTGATAGCCAAAGCAAATGATAACAGGAGATGTCCATAAATCACAGTGCAATAATTGAAAAGGTTTAGAGGAATAAGAAGTGGAGCGATCAAAAGGGAGCCTAACATGTTTTCCCAACTGACAAGCATGACCAGGAGTTTGGCTCGGTTTATTACATTTCAAAAGTTGTGGAACATAAGATAGGGAGCTACGGCCAAGATGACTGAGACGACAGTGCCACAAATCTGCAGAGGCTGATGCAAGAAAGGTGGTCGGCATGGTGCATGCGGATGGTTGGAAGGTGTAGAGGTCAGAAAAACCAAACGGGTCAAATGTAACAGAACAAAGGTTGTCAAGAGTGAACTTTCAAAAAGAAAGGAGGTTTTTGATAACATGAGGAACAATAAGAACATCATTTAAGGTGAATATATGGTTGGGAGCTGAGAGAGTAGTATAACCAACATGCGAAATAGGAAGACCATAGCCAACCATGACAAAGGAAGGAAGACGGTAGGGTTTGGGAGAGACTAATATACCAGGATTGGAGGACATGTGGGAGGAGGCTCTGGAATCCATCACCCAGTCACCATCAAATCCACCGGACGGCTGTAGAGCCATGGCATTCAGTTTGGCCACGAGACCAACTGAGTCCTAGGAAGTTGCCTTTGATGCGCCGCTTGTAGGAGCTGACAGGAGAGGCGCGAAGGCGATGAAGGCCTACTGGGGCGAGGTGGGCCGTGGCCCAAGGATGATGGCCGAGCCAGCATGCCATTTTGCACCCTAGCTAGGCAACCACAAAGGTGGAGGCCCAGCCCACGGCGCGAAGCAAAACCACGGCCCTCCACCAGGGGAGACCGCATTCCAGTTGTTGCTGAAGTTGGCAGCGTTGCCGCTGCCATTGCCGTAGGTGTTGTGGCCACCATTGCCATTGCCCTTCTTGTTGTTCGACTTCCACTTCTTCCCCCCGTCGGAGGATTTACCGTTCCCACTGCCACCGCCGCCGGCAGCAGGCTGGGAGGTCGACTGCATGTTGGTGCCAGTGGAAGATAGAAGCGCCGTACCGGCTGCCACCACAGACTGGTTTGTCACCTTTGTCTCGACCATGGCCAGCATAGACCATGTTCACAGGAAGCTAGGAAAAGGATCTAGCAAGGGAATCAGTTGAGCAGTCGACTCATAGCGCGGAGTCAGACCTCGTAGGGTGTTGAGGATGAGAACTTTGTCGAAGGGTTGACCGACTTCGTGCAGGGCATCAGCCGTCTTCTTCAACTTGCGACGGTATTCTTGCACAGACATGTCCCCTTGTACAATGGAGCAGAACTCCGCCTCAAGAAAGACAGCCCTGCTCTCCTTACTGTCACGGATGAGATCGTCGATGGCGACCCAGGCTTCACGCGCGGTCTGATCCTTCTCAATGAGCACTTCCAATGGTTCTGGCGCCGGCTCAGCCCCCGACTGGTAGGGATCAGGCTTTTTCTTGACTAATGGCTCCAATAACTGCTCGACAAAAACTCCAGGCAAGACCACTTCGCGCTTAGATTCCATGTTGGCTAGCTCGTTTGTGGCTTCATTGTATTGGTGCAAAACTTGTGTGATTTTCAGCCCGTCAAACTTGTTTTCTAACTTCCACACTTCTTGACAATATGCCTCCATGTTGTCATCTAGGCACATCTAGTCTTTCATGACTTGGTTCACCACTAGTTGGGAATCCCCATGAACCACCAATTGTCGGATACCGAGCAATATGGCGATACGAAGCCCATGGATGAGTGCTTCGTACTCGGCGACATTGTGGGATGCTAGAAAGTGTATTTCAAGGACATATCTGAGTTTTTCTCCTATTGGTGATGTCAGAACGAGGCTAGCTCCTGCTCCTCCGATCCGTAGAGAACTGAAGAAGTACATTGTCTAGTACTCAACCTTGTCCATAGGTGCAGCCGACTGAACTTCTGTCCACTCGGCTACCAAGTCGGCGAGTACTTGAGATTTAATTACTGTCTGAGGTTGGAAGACAATGTCAAACGCCATCAACTCGAGTGCCCATTTAGCGATTCTACCAGTAGCTTCACGGTTGTGTAGAACATCTACGAGTGGAAACAAGGTGACAATTGTGACTGGAAATAGTGCACCAGTTTCCAAACAGTGATGAGTAGTCCATAGAACATCTTCTAGACTTGGGGATATCGCATCTTTGATTCACCTAGGACCTCGCCGATGAAGTACATTGGTCGTTGTACTTTTTTGATATGTCCTAGCTCTTCACGCTCAACAACCAGAATTGTGCAGACCACCTGAGTGGTTTTCGCAAGATACAGCATAAACGGCTCTTGGGCATTGGTCATGCCAACACGGGTGGCGATGTGAGAAATTTTTTGAAGTCCTCGAAGGCTTGTTGGGCTTCCAGCGTCCATTGAAATTTGTCAACTTTTTTAGTAGCTTGAAAAAGGGCATGCCCCATTCGCCAAGTCAGGAAACAAATCTGCTGAGTGCCGCCATGCAGCTAGTTAGCTTCTTTACGTCATTTTGGCTAGTCAGGGGAGCCATGTTCATGATTGTGTTGATCTTCTCTAGGTTCACCTCTATGCCACGATGTGAGCCGATAAAACCGAGTAGTTTTCCCGAAGGTACCGTGAAAACGCACTTTTCCAGGTTCAGCTTCATCTTGAATCTTCGAAGGCTTTGAAAAGTCTCTTCTCTGTCAGAGATGAGGTCACCTTTGAACTTGGTCTTGATTACCACGTCATCGACATATGCCTCCACGTTGCACCCAAGTTGAATGTGAAGACACTGCTGGATGGCACGTTGATACGTTGCACCAGCGTTTTTCAACCCGAACGGCATGGTGATATAGCAATATGCACCAAATGGCGTGATAAAAGAAGTCTTCAGGCAGTTTTCCTTCTTTAGGATGATTTGATGATATCCCGAGTAGCAGTCAAGAAAGCTGAGTAATTCGCATCCCGTAGTTGAGTCGACCACCTGATCTATCTTGGGTAGAACAAATGAATCTTTGGGGCACGCCTTGTTTAAGTCAGTGTAGTCAATGCACATGCACCATTTACCGTTCTTCTTCCAGACCAAGACTGGGTTTGCCAACCTCTCTTGGTGATCGACCTCTTTGATGAACCCAGCTACCAGGAGCTTGGTTATCTCCTCACAGATAGCATCTTTGCAGTCTTGTGCGAAGCGCCGTAGTCGTTGTTTGACTGGTTTAGCGTCTGGCTTGATGTTGAGGGAATGCTCGATCACCTCCCTTGGTACACCAGACATGTCGGAAGGCTTCCAAACAAATATATCCCTGTTCGCCTGGAGGAAGGTGACGAGCGCGTCTTTCTATTTGGGGTCAAGTCCAGTCTCGACAAGTGTAGTCTTGGTGGGGTTGGAAGGGTCCAGGGGGATCTTCTTGGTTTCTGACTCCGCTGAAATTCCTGACATGGTTGCCTTTTTTGTCGAAACTTCGTCGTCCTCCTTTGAAGTTGTTGCTGCTAGTCGGATATTGCTTCGTCCGACTGCCGCCTCGTGTGACTGGGCCAACTCGTAGCTTTCCTTGTCACAGGTGAAGGCTTGCTTGACATCGCTGCGGAGGGAGAGCACTCCTGCTGGTTCAGGCATCTTGAGCATCATGTAGGTATAGTGGGGTATTGCCATAAATTTGGTGAGTGCCGGTCGTCCGAGTATGGCGTGGTAAATTGTCTCAAAGTCAGCAACCTCGAAGCAGATACTCCTAGTGCAAAAACTCTCCCGCGTGCCAAAGGTGACCAGTAAAGTGATCCGACCGAGTGGTGTTGAAGAGAGGCCAGGGATTACCCCGTGGAAGGGAGCTGTATTCGGCTATAACTCAGATCGAGATATCTTCATCTCATCAAGTGTCTTGGCGAAAAGGATATTAAGTGTGCTTCCTCCATCGATGAGAACCTTCTTCAGCTTGATGTTTCTGATAAGTGGATCCAGAACGAGTGGATAACGCCCTGAATTGTCCTAATGAGGACATCACTAGCTCGGATATGACCATAGCTACCTTATGTATTCATCAATCAAAGGTGCATGCTTTCTATGTAAGATTTATGTATTATATATTTGAACAGCCGTTACTACACCATGAGTTTTGTTGTTCTCGTTTGCAGAGATACTTGCTTGGGTGAAGGGAAAGAGACCGAGCACAAGGAACGCATGGATGATCAAAGAAGTTGATTGGGGACCAAACCAAGACCTTATCCAAATCTACTCTTACATCACCATGTCACTTTTAGTACATAGAAGGCAAGAGATGAAGTTCTGCACGTTTTGGATTCGGATTCAGGCCCTCCTAATAACATCAACTTCAAACAGACCTAGCCGCTAATCCAGAAGGACTTTCGGGGCCCATGAGTACTTGTTGGAAAGCTTGTGGAGTCTACTTTCAGATGGTTCTGGTATCACATCAAAATTCCTCTTGAGCTATCTGAAATCATCAAAATAAGACACGTACCACTGCCAGTCCGAGTCTATTTTGGGCCTTGGGCCTTATAATTGTGTCGTGGGCTAAGCCCAAGGGGTGTGCGCTCTAGGGTTAACCCTAGGACGTCCCAACTCATATATATTCAGTAGCCATCGTCATTTAGAGTTGGGTTTTGCTTAGATTATTCTGCTGTAAACACCAAAATTTGGTATGATTCTTTATCAGATTCGGTTAAGGAAAAAATCACAGTCAACTAGCGGGAATTAATCCAGAGGAAGCCGAGTTTGGGAAGGGATCATGAAGACCACGGAGAAGCAGTTAATATCCTATCTATTAATTAGGCAGTGTTAGTATTTTTTTCTTTTAGGAAACTTGATCTCGTGTCCGATCGGGTCTTATTAGTGTTTCCTTCTGTAATTAGAAAATCGTGTGTCGTGTCCAATAAGGACTTGTATCAACTTGGGGTATAAATACGTATGCCCGGGTACCTTGTAAATCATCACACAAATCAATACAATTTTGGTGCATCGCCACCCTTTTTGACGGGTTCTTGTCTCTCGAGCCAGGCTGCATCGGTTAAGTTCGACCTCCTGCGAGAAGGTAAGTCTCGTTACCCCGACTATCGTATCGGCTAGGACTTCCTCAGTTAGGTCCGATATTTTAGCCGGTCTATGGTAGTCGGCTTACCATGATGTATCTATTCTGTTTACGGCTGCATCAGTTAAGTTTGATCTCTTAGTCTGAGTAGGTATATCACATCACTCGTGCATAGATTTATCAGCTTACTGGGTGTAATTTATCATCAGTTTGTGCTGCATCGGTTAGGTCCAACCTACTAAACTGCTAACGATAAGTTGTTCCTGCTAGGTTAATAGATTTTTTACGCAAGGGTTTTATCGGAATGTATAGCCGATAAGTTATCGTATAGTACATCAGAATTGCATTAGATCTATCGGCTCATCGAGGTTCTTTTATCATCATCAGTCTGTGCTGTATCGGTTAGGTCCGACCTATTAGACTAGTGTTAATAATTTTATCCTTCTTAAGCCGATGGGTGTCTATGCAATGTTTTATCGGAGTGTCTACCCGATAAGTTATCTTTTATTAAATAAAGCCGACTGCATTGTTTAATTGTTATTTTGTTTATCTGTACTGTTATTGCAGTCGGCTGGAGGGTAGTCAATTGATTTATTTATTTTTGCCTATTTATGCCATCATCGGCTTCCAGTCGATGTATAAGTGCTTTAGTTCATATCGGCAATCGGCTGATGAAACGAGTCCAATTCAGCTTCCAGCCGATTGGCTCATTGATTTAATATTTCTATTTCCTTGTCAATTGTAGGATCAAATTGACTGGCACGCCTACGAACCTCGAATTTAGGACCTGCACTGGAGTTAAGCAGATCTCCAAGGCCTTCGCGTGTCTAGTCCATCGAACTAGATCCTCAGCTCGTTCTCGACGCTGCTGGTGATTTTCGGTGTCAACACGTTTTTGGCACGCCTAGTGGGACGTGAAGTTTCAACATGGCTAGAAAAGAGATCAAATCTGACAATGTGATTCCAGTCACCATGGACGATCTGACGGAAGAGCAAAAACAGCAAGTAGAACAAAATATAGCCAATTTTCAAAAGCTCTGTTTGGAGTCTTTCGGTCTGACTAGACAAGGGCCTATTCAAAAATCTCAACTTCCAAAACCAGTTCTAGTCGGAGAATCGAGCCGTATACCGCCGGAAAGTCTACCAAAACCCTTACAAGAGATGGTAAATGAAGCAGTGCATCACGCGCTTATCAATCAATTAGGAATATTGGTGAACACGCTGCATAACCTTATCAGGAAAACGGTGGATGGATCAATTGCTCAGGAACCTAATCGGGGTCCGGTATATTTGCCAGTAAAAACGGAGCCGGTTCAGGTTACTTATGGAGTCAGAAAGGATGTACCTGCCAATGTGTTATCCCAGGATCCGATTGGGGGGCAACAGGATGACATACCTCCGGGGTATCATCGAACTGCCTATTATGGGGGGTATCAACAAAATTACCCAGGAGATGTTCTCGATTTAAGTAAATATCAGAGAGAATATCCTAAGCAGAATCGGCTACCAACTCCACACATGCAATATCAACGGGAAATCCCAAGGGAGGAAGATTTATCGACAAGGGTTGCAAAAATAGTAAGAGAACAGTTTAGGATAAAACCAAAGAAGCAAACATTTATGTATCGGCATCCGTATCCTGAGTGGTTTGACAGAGTTCCATTACCACACCGATATAGAGTCCCAGATTTTTCTAAATTCTTAGGACAGGACAACATATCAACAGTAGAGCATATTAGCCGATTCTTGGCACAGTGTGGAGAGGCATCGGCTGAGGAGGCTCTGAGGGTTAGATTTTTTCCCTTGTCATTGTATGGATTGGCTTTTACATGGTTCTCTTCATTACCACCAAATTCAGTTTGGGGATGGGCCGATCTGGAGAAAGAATTTCACAAATACTTTTTTGCTGGGATCCACGAGATGAGGCTGACAGACCTAACATCGGTTAAACAAAGGCCAGACGAAACGGTACCGGAATACGTCCAGCGGTTTCGGGACGTTAGAAACCAATGTTATAGTTTGAATCTAAGCGATGGGCATCTAGCCGAGTTGGCTTTCCAGGGTCTTTTAGCTCCCATTAAAGAGAGGTTTTCATCGCAGGAGTTCGAGAGTTTGGCGTACCTTGTACAGATGGTATCGGCTCATGAAAGCCGATTTCAAGAAGCAAAAAAGGAGAAGTTTCAGAGAAGGGTTGCTCAGGTGCAAGCTTATTCATCGGACTCAGATGATGAAGGATCCGATGTTGAAGTTGGATTGGCGGACTAGGCTAGAAATAAGAAATCAATATCATGCCCGTGGGTGAAGGATATCGGCAAGGAGGAACGATATGACTTTGACATCAATAAAGCCGATAAAATCTTCGATCTATTGCTACAAGAGAAACAGATACAGCTTCCACCAAATCATGTAATTCCATTAGCCGAAGAGCTAAAGAAGAAGAGATATTGCAAGTGGCATAACACGATATCGCACCACACCAATGAATGCAAAGTTTTTCGGCAACTGTTGACGCCAAAAATCACCGGCAGCGTCGGGAACGAGCCGATGATTCGGTTCGGCGCCTTAAGACACGCGAAGGCCTGGGAGATTTGCTTAGCTCCAGTGTAGGTCCTAAAATTCGAGGTTCGTAGGCGTGCCAGTCAATTTGACCCTGCAATTGACAAGGAGATAGAAAATATTATGTCAAGGAGCCAATCGGCTGAAAGCCAAATTGGACTCGTCTTATCAGCCAATTGCCGATATGGACTAGAGCACTTATACATCGACTGAAAGCCGATGATGGCATAGATGGATAAAATAAGTAAACCATGTGGCTAAGGAACCAATAACAATATAAATAAATAAACTAGCCGATTACTGATATAACGTGTATCGGCCAGAAAGCCGATAACGGTGTAGCGTGCCAAAAATGTGTTGAACAATGCAATCGGCCTTAATTAATAAAAGATAACCTATCGGCTAGGCACTCCGATAGAACATTGCATAAACACCCATCGGCTTAACAAGGATAAATCTATCGTTATCTATCTAGTAGGTCAAACTTAACTGATGCAGCACAGATTGATCACGATAAAAGAACCTCAATGAGCCGATAGATCTAATGCAATCATGATGAACTATATGATAACTTTTTGGCTATACATCCCGATAAGACGCTTGCATAAAACCGATCAACCTAGCTGGAATAACTTATCGCACAGTTTAGTAGGTTGGACCTAACCGATGCAGCACAAACTGATGATAAGTTACACCCAGTAAGCCGATAAATCTATGCACGCGTGATGCGATATATCTACTCGGCCTATGAGATCAAACCTAACTGATGCAGCCGTAGACAGAATAGATATATCATGGTAAGCCGACTACCATAGGCCGACTAGAATATCGGACCTAACCGAGGAAGTCCTAGCCGATACGGTAGTCGGGGTAACAAGACTTACCCTCTCGCAGGAGGTCGAACTTAACCGATGCAGCCCGGCTCGAGAAGCAAGAACCCGTTGAAAAGGGTGGCGATGAGCCGAAGTTTGTATTGATCTGTTTGATAATTTACATGGTCCTCGGGCATACGTATTTATACCCCAAGTTGATACAGTCCTGATCGGATACGAAACAGGAGTTTTCTAACTATAAAAGGAAAATTAACAAGCCCTGATCGAACACGAGATCAGGTTTCCTAAAAATTATTAAAACTACCTAATTAATAGATAAGGTAATTAACTGCCATGTCATAGTCTTCACGATTCCTTCTCAAGCTCGGTTTCTTCCAGATTATCTTCCATTGGCTGACACAATTTCTTTCCTTAACCAAGTCCGATACGAATCGTACCAAATTTTGGCGTTAACACATGCCCCCCAATTTTGAAGTTTTCCATAAGACTTCAAAATTCTCCCATCTGGGCTTTCAGATTCCTTTCATACCGAGGCGGCCCAAGGTAGCCCACTTTCCTTAAATGTTTGAAACAGTGCCAACGGCCTCAATTCCTGCCCGATCATCATTCCTCTATAAACCGCTTCGCCTTCCTATCCTCCTTTCTTTACGCTTTCACATCACCAGAGCCCTTTCTACTTCTTTCGAGACCTCGACGAACTCCGGTGAACCCAGGTGAACTGCTACGGTCTTCTTCTTCAACCTCCAATCTTCTCTCATCTTCTTTCACGATGGCTTCAGTGGTCGCCGTCCCAGAGGTAATCTTCTTGTCTGATCGCTCTCTCTGCCTTGTAACTCAGATTGAATCTGCCGCCATCTTCATCTGTTCTTCGTGTTCTTGTTCACTGTAGGACCTTAAAAACTAGATTTTAATCCCGGCTGCCGATTATCCAAATTTTTTCTACCACGGCCCGATGGGTAATGAAGACCTTACAGATTTCATCATCGCCGAAACTCAACGCATCCCTTTCAAGAACTCCGCCATGCTAGCCAGCGATTGGACCAACAGCTTCAAATCATGGCCGAGCAAACTTCCTGGGTGGAGGAACTGGTACATCAGAGTATCGGCCACAAAGAAAACTCTCTAGGACGAAGCAGACATCGGCCACTGCATCAATCTCTCCCTGGCCGAGATGGAGAAGAACGAACCTCTGCTTGCATCGGCCTCGTATTTCTGGTCAGACGCCCTCAACGCCTACTTATTTGGACAAGGGCCGATGACCCCAACTTTGATAGATGTAACCATGCTCACCTGCCTCAATACCACAAGCTACATCAACCCTCTCAAGCTTCAGTTCAAGCCTACTCATCGGCTCCAGACAAAGAATATCGGGGGTTGGTCCAAGTATATATCAATCCACAACAAAGGAACTGGGCCAGTCGATGATCGGGAACACGTTGTTTTCCTGAATCTGTGGTTAGAACGGTTCGTTTTCGGCAGTGCAACCCTTGGCCCAACAACCAATATGCAATGTTTGGCAGAATGTTTGGCCGATCGGAAACAAGTTCCCTTAGGGCAGTATCTTCTTGGCGCCACTTATCAGCTGTTGCATCAGGTGGCAGTCAAGCTATCGGCCGGTCAGCCAGTCGGCCATATCAGAGGTCCTTGGTGGTTTGTGCAGTTATGGCTCAACATGTACACATCCAAGGCAATTCCTGAGACCACCTTCCTTAATCAAACTTTCCTAGCCGATCATCAAGAAGAACATGAATCCATCTATCGCCGATGCATCTCTTTTGGCGAAGCTACATCGGCCCTCCCTGGCTGCAAGATGACTCCTATCGGCCTTAGCCAATGGTTCAAAGGTCTTTATTATGGCTTCACCAAGGATGCCACACTGTGGTTTGCATATGATGATGCATCATCATTTGAGATGCCCTCCAACTTCAATCCACTTGACGTTCTGGCCGATGATGAATCGAAGACCATATTTCTATCGGCCATTACTCCCCGTCTTCTACCAACTGGCTTCTCTCAGGGCCGATCACAACCATCATATGAATTCTATCACCCAACGGTCGGCTCCCGCCAGCTTGGCCTCGGTCAATTCCCCATCGGCTTGTTCTTCATCGACAAACTCCAGGCCCGGGGCAATGTAAACAGTGCTTTAGAGTATGACCGAATACGGATGCTAACAGAATCCCTATCTCTGGGCACTGCCACCGATGTGGAGGTATGCACTGCCAATACCAAGCTTTTTTCCCGATGGTGGTCAGAATGGAGGAAACACCTATTCAACTCATCGGCCATCCATTACTGTTCTCGCCTCAACTCCAACTACGTCGAATCCGATGAAGAGGTAATACTCCACTATCTTTGAATCATTTTCCGGTCATCTCTCACAATCCTCTCTTGCAGGCTGTTGATGTGGAGCCACCGACAACAAGCACCAGTGGCCGGCCGATTATATACCAACCACCATCGGCCAACCCACACCTAGGGCATGGTGCTCCCCCTCCATCGGCTCTTCTCCGGGTGCCACGGCCGACAGGACCAAAACACAAGAAGCTGGCATCTTGCCCTCCTCAGAAGAAACAGAAAATCAGTGCCAATGTCGTGATCGCGGCGCCTCCTGTTATCGAAACAACATCGGCCCCTTCATCTCCGTGGGTATGTGCTAAGTCTTGGTATTATCATCTGTTTCCCATCTTCACATTATCAATCTTATTTTCAGCTTGAGTCATCGGCTCCCGAACGTCAACCTTCTGCTGACATCCCTGCAAGCATCGAGCCGATGACTTCTGCAGCTATTCCAATTCCAGCACCTAGCCCTGAAGCCGATACTGAGACCGCTCCTACTTCGGCGCCAGACATCAGCCATCCTGAAGAACAACCTACTCAACCATCTGATGCCGATGTCACTCCTCAAGCTGCCCTTGCCCTGCCTCAGGTAATTTCTTCACAAGCATACTTTATTTTAACTTACTACTGATTCCTTTACCGATGTCAACCTGCAGTCCTTAGCCGATTTGTTTTCCTTCGACATCGGCAAGTACCTGGATGCAGATGAAGAAACAGCCACCAGCGCAATAACCAAACCATCTTTTCCAGCCGACGTACGCTACTTGTTGAATATCATTCATCTGCTGGAAAACCTAATCGACGCATTGGTGGAGGATTGCGGGCCGATCCGGGCAAGATTTGTAGAGATTGAGCATCATTTGCCCGAAGAGCTCGTCGACACATTAACCCCTACAGCATACCTGGAATCCCACAAATTCCAACTCGTCAAGCTCAGGCAGCGTATAGCCGATCGTGCTAATCAACAGAAGATGGTCCAAGACATCCAAACCGATCGGCTGTTAGCTCAAACGAAAAAGCAAAAGCTTGACGATATGTTAGCTGCTCATCAAGAACTCCAACCCAAACTGGATCAGCTGAAGAGAAGGGAAGCTAATCTGCTGGCAGAGCTTGAAAAAATCCACAAGGATATCACAACAACAGAATCCCAGCTCATCGGCCTACCCCAAGCCATACAAGATCAAGAAGCCAAGGTTGCAGCAACAGTGCGTCAAGTTGTCCATCAGCGCAAGAACATAAAGACTATCTCAGGGACCGATGAAGAGGACATCCACGCCATTAGTGAGATCGACCAAATTCGTCTGCGCACAATCGAATCAATCCAAAATTTCTTGTAAATCTTAACATTGATGACTTTGATGGTTCTCTGAAACATGCCGATTAAACTTTTGCTGTAATATAACTTAACCAGCTCTGTTATTTACTCATCATACTCCATCTCTACTTAATATTTCACTTATTTGATCTAAAGGCGATATCAATTGATATCGGCTGTCTTTAGGTGATGTAACAACATCGGCTTCCACTTTGAACTGTTTTAGAAATCGGCCGCATTTAGCCGATTCAGGAGTTGATCCAAACGCTAGGATAGTACTTTTTGAGGTATTTCCCATTAAGTGCCTTAGCAAATTCTGTCCCCTCGAGATCTTCCAATATGTAAGCGTTGCCAGGTACACAACGATTAATCCGATAGGGCCCCTCCCAATTAGGTGACCACTTTCCAAATTTACCATCTCTGGACCCGATTGGCAAAATCAACTTCCACACAAGATCTCCCTCAGCGAATGATTTATCCATCACCTTTTTGTTATAATGCCTAGCCACCCTAGCTTTATTTTCCTTGATCCTTTCCAGCACCCTTAACCGATTCTGAGCCAGATCCTCAAGTTCATCTGTCATCAAATTATAATAATCATTGGCTGTCAATTGATTTTGCAAAGAAATCCTCCTAGAACCGATGTTAGTTTCCCAAGGTAAAACTACTTCATGCCCATATACCAACTGATATGGTGGCACCCGAGTAGACCCATGACATGCCATTCGATAAGCCCACAATGAATCGGCTAATGTAGTATGCCATCCCCGCGGCTGTTCATCAATCTTCCGCTTAATTAATTTGATCAAACTCTTATTCGAAGCTTCCGCCTGTCCATTAGCTTCAGCATAATAAGGTGATGAATTCAATAACTTAATCCCCATACTGGCAGCAAATTGTTGAAACTCATCGGACACAAAAATAGACCCCTGATCGGTAGTTATAGTCTAAGGAATTCCAAACCGATAAATTATATGCTCCTTTACAAACTCAATCGCATCTTTGGACGTGACTTTCTTCAAAGGAATCGCTTCTACCCACTTTGTAAAATAATCTATTGCCGCCAATATGAATTTATGCCCTTTACTTACGAGGATAAACCTGGCCGATCATCATATCAATCCCATCCTCTGAACGGCCACGGTTTGGTGATAGGATTCATAGCCGATGCTGGGTGCTCGCTGTATATTTCCAAACTCTCGGCAATCTTGACAAATCCCTTATAATATTTGAAGCAATCTTCCAGCATTGTCGGCCAAAATTCCTACTCTTCTCAATATCCACTTCATCTTATAGCCGATTGATGAGTTCCACAAATACCCTCATGCACTTCACACATAACCACTTTGGCTTCTTCCAAATTAAAGCATCTCAGCAGAACCCCTTCAAAAGTTCGATAATATAACTCCTCATCAAGCAGTACATATTTAGTGCTTTAACGAAGTTTCCTAGAAACCGATTGCGATGGATTTTGCAGATAACCAATTATTTCCTGTCTCCAATCATCGGCTTTATCCTGAATATCATAATCGGCTATTTCAAATTCAACCTGTCTATTCAGCCGATAACCCGAAGCAATTTGTGCAAGATCATTGGCTTCTAAATTTTGTTCTCTAGGAATATGATACATCGATAGCATCATGAAATCCTTCAACAAATCCCTACATTCTTCATAATACGATCTCAAAACATCATCTCTGCACTCATATTCCCCAGACAATTGTTTGATCACTAATAATGAATCTCCGATGATCTCTATGATATCGGCTCCGATCTCCCGTAAAAGTTGAAGTCCTTTCAATACCGCCTCGTATTCTGCTTGATTATTGGTCCGATAGGGTTTAATTGTAAAAGCAAACTCAAAACTTGCCCCCCGAGGCGATACAATGACCAAGCTGATACCAGATCCATGCTTGCAAACCGATCCATCGAAAAATAAAGTCCATGGGATCGGCTCCACATAATTTTCATGAACCCCTCTATGCTGCACAATCAAGTCGGCTATTGCCTGTCCCTTGATTGCTTTAGCCGATTCATATCTCAAGTCGAACTCTGTTAAGGCAAAGATCCATTTACCAACTCGCCCTTTTAACACCGGAGCCGATAACATATATTTTACCACATCAGCCTTACAAACCACTGTACACTCAGTCGATAGGATGTAATGCCTTAACTTCGTGCATGAGAAATATAAACAAAGGCATAATTTCTCCACCGCAGGATATCTCGTTTCAGCATCCAAAAGCCTTCTGCTTAAATAGAAACACAACTCGCTCCTGCCTTCAAACTCTTGTATTAAAACAGACCCGATGGATTTTTCATCGGCCGATAAATATAACTTGAAGGGCACTCCTTTTTGCGGCGGAATCAAAACAGGTGGGGAACTTAAATAACTCTTAATCCCATCAAATGCCTTCTGCTGTTCTGCCCCCCACATAAACTCTTGATCGGCTTTCAACTTCAACAATGGAGTAAAAGGCTCAATCCTCCCTGACAAATTTGATATGAATCTCCTTACAAAATTAATCTTGCCGATCAATGACTGTAACTCTGTTTTGTTGCTTGGTGGTTCTGTAGTCTTGATGGCTCTGATGCTCCGTTGACTAACTTCAATTCCTCGCTCATGAACCATAAAACCCAAAAACTGCCCAGCCGATACACCAAAATTGCATTTATTGGGATTCATCCTTAATCCGTATTTCTTTGCCCTTTCCAGCACCTTTCGCAAATCGGCAATATGGCTTTCATCACTCTTGGACTTAACCACCACATCATTGATATAAATTCCACTAATAAGCCGATGAGATCATGAAATATATAATTCATCGCCCTCTGATACGTCACACCAGCACTTTTTAATCCAAACGTCATTACCACCCATTCATATAAGCCAATAGTTCCAGGACATCGAAATGCAGTCTTATGTATATCCTCCTCTGCCATAAAAATCTAATTATATCCTGCATTACCATCCATGAAGCTAATAATCTTGTGGCCTGATGCTGCATCTACCAACAAATCTGCTATCGGCATTGGGTACTCATCCTTGGGGGTAGCTTTATTCAAATCCCGGAAGTCGATACATATTCTCAATTTTCTATTTTTCTTTTCCACCGGGACGATATTAGAAACCCACTCAGCATATCGGCACGGCCTTATAAACTTTGCATAATATAACCTCATGATTTCTGCTTTGATTGGCTCATATAACTCTGCTTTAAATCTCCTTGGAGCCTGTTTAAACGGCCGATATCCTGGTTTAATAGGAAGCCGATGTTCAACAATTGATCGGCTTAATCCTGGCATTTCATGATATTCCCAAGCAAAACAATCTCAATACTCTTTCAGCAATTTTATTAATTCTTTTCGGAATTCAGGACACAATCTTTTACTTATGTATGTCGGCCTTGGCCTATCTCCTGGTCCTATATCAATTTCTTCCAAATCATCAGCTGACGTAAATCCTTGTCCCAACTTCTCTTCGAACTCTTCAATGGTGCCCATCAGAGTAATAGTTCCGAGCCGACTTGCCGAATCGGCTGTATCTCCCGACTGGTGATCTTAAGATAATCCCGTTCCCACACTTTTCCAGACAAACAATCGACACCATCAGCCTCCTAGATCAGTAAATCAGTCATTGCAATATTGGTCGATTGATCCGCCGTGATTACCTCAACTTGATCTCCCTGCCATTGTATCAAACACTGATGCATCGTCGAGGGCACACAACAGTTTGCGTGAATCCAGTCCCTACCAAGGAGTAGACTATATGATCCTTTTCCATCGATAACGAAAAACATGGTAGGCAATGTCTTGTTTCCCACTGTTAATTCCACGTTTAACACGCCTTTCGTCTCCAATGGATTCCCGCCAAAATCTTTTAACACCATATTTGTCTTGATCAGATCTTCGGCGGTTTTCCCTAGCTTCCGATATGTAGCATACGGCATTAGATTAACAGCTACCCCCCCATCAACTAGCATCTTCATCATCGGCTTCCCACTCACATAACCCTTGATATATAATGGCTTCAAATGCCGATGCTTTGATTCTTCAGGCTTATCAAATATAGCCTGATCGGGTTGCAGTGTTAACTGAGCAAAAACCTCTTCAATGTCTTCCACATCAAATGAAAATGCTTTATATTCCTGAGGCAAAAAGAAAACCATGTTTACTGGAGCCGATGGATCAACCTCATCGTCATTCTTCTTCACATGCCATACCCGTTTAGTCCTCTTGTGACGATGATCGGCTTCCTTGTACTCTCGCTGTTGATCTTCCTGTTGCTCCCGGTGCCGTAACCATTGTGCCCTTCTTTTCTGACTTTTCGTAAATATTCCACTAGGACACCACTGAGGATTCTGGATCTGTTGTTCTTCATGTGATCCCTCTTCATCATTTTCTTCAAAAAACTCTTCATGGATCGGCCCTAATCGGCTATGTACCGATGCTCTCCTTTCAAGCAGCCGATCTCGCGAAAATCCTTCATGCTCAAAAATTCGAGATCTCGCAACACCGCATTCAGGACAATCTCTGATCGACAACAATCTTGTCCCTCGTTCTCAGCAAAATTGAAAGAACGGGCAATCCCAATGTGAATTATATCTCTCCTCGTATGACGAAACCCACTGTTCCTCTTCACGCCTTGAATATTTATCTACCAGCTGCGATGAAGTAATTCTAGATCTAAATTCCCAATATATTCCTTCATCGGCTTGATTCATCGATGATCCCGTATAAACCATATTCACAGGGAACGGATGTCCATCGATCTTCATCGACTTCTTGTCCTCAAACTTGATCCTTCCCTGTTCTACAGCCGATTGAATCTGTTGCCGAAAAACTTTGCACACATTGGTGTGGTGCGATATCGTGTTGTACCACTTGCAATATCTTTTCTTCTTTAGTTCTTCGGCTGATGGGATTATATGATTTGGTGGGAGTTGTATCTGTTTCTCCTGCAGTAACAGATCGAAGATTTTATCAGCTTTATTAATGTCAAAATCGTATCGCTCCTCCTTGCCGATGTCCTTCACCCACGGGCATGATACCGATCTCTTATTTCTAGCCCATTCCGCCAATCTAACTTCAGCATCGGATCCTTCATCATCTAAGTTCGATGAATAAACTTGCACCTGAGCAATCCTTCTCTGAAATTTATCCTTTTTTGCCTCTTGAAATTGGCTTTCATGAGCCGATACCTTCTGTACCAGGTGCGCCAGACTTTCGAACTCCTGTGATGAAAACCTCTCTTTAATCGGTACCAAAAGACCCTGGAAAGCCAAATCGGCTAGATGCCCGTCACTCAGATTCAAACTATAACATCGGTTTCTAACGTCCCGAAACCGCTGGCCATATTCTGGTACCGTTTCGTCCGGCCTTTGCCTAACCGATGTTAAATCTGTCAGTCTCATCTCATGGATTCCAGCGAAGAAGTATTTGTGAAATTGTTTTTCTAGATTGGCCCATCCCCAAACTGAATTCGGTGGTAATGAGGAAAACCATGTAAAAGCCGATCCAGACAATGACAAGGGGAAAAACCTAACCCTCAGAGCCTCCTCAGCCGATGCCTCTCCACACTGTGCCAAGAATCGGCTAATGTGCTCTACTGTAGATATGCTGTCCTGCCCTGAGAACTTAGAAAATCTGGGACTCTGTATCGGTGTGGTAATGGAACCCTGTCAAACCACTCTGGATACGGATGCCGATACATAAATGTTTGTTCCTTTGGTTTTATCCCAAACTGTTCTCTTACTATTTCTGCAACCCTTGCCGATAAATCTTCTTCCCTTGGGATTTCCTGCTGATATTGTATGGGCGGAGTTTGTAGCCGATTCTGCCTGGGATATTCTCTCTAATAATTACCTGAATCGGCAACACCTCCTAGGTAATTCTGCTGATATCCCCCATAATAAGCTGTTTGATGGTATCCCACAGGAATATCTTGTTGCCCCCCAGCTTGGTTCTGCGAAAATAAATTCTCCGGTATATCTTTTCTAGGGCCATAAGTAACTTGATTCGGCTCTATCTTTGGTGGGAGATAAACAGGACCTCGAGTAGGCTCTTGAGCAATCGATCCATCCATTGCCTTCTTGATGAGGTTATGCAGCGTGTTCACCAGGATCCCTGATTGATTGATGAGCGCATGATGTACTGCTTCATTCACCATCTCCTGTAAGGGTTTTATTGGTGGACTCTCAGGTGGTGTATGGCTCGATTCTCCTACCAGAACTGGTTTTGAAAACTGAGATTTTTGAATCGGCCCTTGTCGCGTCATGCCGAAAGACTCCAGGCAGAGTTTCTGAAAATTGGCCATATTTTGCTCGACTTGCTGCCTCTGCTCGTCTGTTAGATCCTCCATACTGACCGGGATCACATTGTCTGTTTTGATCTCTTTTCCGGCCATGTCGAAATTCTGGGTCCCACCGGGCGTGCCAAAAACGTGTTGACGCCAAAAATCACCGACAGCGTCGGGAACGAACCGATGATCTGGTTCAGCGCCTTAAGACACGTGAAGGCCTGGGAGATCTGCTTAGCTCCAGTGCAAGCCCTAAAATTCGAGATTCGTAGGCGTGCCAGTCAATTTGACCTTGCAATTGACAAGGAGATAGAAAATATTAGGTCAAGGAGCCAATCGGCTGAAAGCCGAATTGGACTCGTCTCATCGGCCAATTGCCGATATGGACTAGAGCAGTTATACATCGACTGAAAGCCGATAATGACATAGATGGATAAAATAAGTAAACCATGTGGCTAAGGAACCAATAACAATATAAATAAATAAACTAGCTGATTACTGATATAACGTGTATCGGCCGGAAAGCCGATAACGGTGTAGCGTGCCAAAAACGTGTTGAACAATGCAATCGGCCTTAATTAATAAAAGATAACCTATCGGCTAGGCACTCCGATAGAACATTGCATAAACACCCATCGGCTTAACAAGGATAAATCTATCGTTATCTATCTAGTAGGTCAAACTTAACTGATGCAGCACAGATTGATCACGATAAAAGAACCTCAATGAGCCGATAGATCTAATGCAATCATGATGAACTATATGATAACTTTTCGGCTATACATCCCGATAAGACGCTTGCATAAAACCGATCAACCTAGCAGGAATAACTTATCGCGTAGTTTAGTAGGTTGGACCTAACCGATGCAGCACAAACTGATGATAAGTTACACCCAGTAAGCCGATAAATCTATGCACGCGTGATGCGATATATCTACTCGGCCTATGAGATCAAACCTAACTGATGCAGCCGTAGACAGAATAGATATATCATGGTAAGCCGACTACCGTAGGCCGACTAGAATATCGGACCTAACCGAGGAAGTCCTAGCCGATACGGTAGTCGGGGTAACAAGACTTACCCTCTCGCAGGAGGTCAAACTTAACCGATGCAGCCCGGCTCGAGAAGCAAGAACCCGTTGAAAAGGGTGGCGATGCGACGAAGTTTGTATTGATCTGTTTGATAATTTACACGGTCCCCGGGCATACATATTTATACCCCGAGTTGATACAGTCCTGATCAGATACGAAACAGGAGTTTTTGTCACAGCCCTAAATCTAATTTCAGGTAATTAGGGTTATGCCCTACTGTCATTTGTCATTAGAGTGCACTTTCATAATAGGATGCGTATCCATTGGTATAGCCTAGGGAATTTCTAAAAATGATTGGTCAAACATAAAATCATGGAAAAATTCCTGTGGGCACTTTTCCACATAATCGATCCACTGTAAATTTTACATGATTTTATCACTTCGTTTGGTACTTCAAGAAAATCCCTCAAAATAGCAAAACTAGGAGGCTAGCTGAAATGAATAGATATATTTCTAAAATTCACCAAATAAAAATAAAGATTAATTAGGTAGTGAAATTCTACCAACAGGTGTGTCAACAAGAACCCTACCACCAGTATTTTTGGCTCAATTTATCCCCCAAAGAAAACACATAAAATGATAAGATCAAGGCACTGGAGAAATAAATCAAACTGCAGAAAAACTGGATCAACAACCCTAATTTGCAAATTCACCAAAAATAAACAAGATCACTTCTAGCAACCAAATTTGGTAAGCAGGTTAATCACACTCTTCTCTATCTCCAGTGATTTTTACCAAATTTTATCAATTCAATAAGTGTCCCAAACAAATGTTTAGGATTCACCAAGGCAGAGGATATTTCTCCCTGCAGACAGTCTATTTGACATTTTTCCAGAATTAATACATCGATCAACTTCTCACCAAAATTTACCAGCACCTGGATTAGATTGTGAACTAATTACAGTAAAAATTTCAGTACAATCTTCACAAATATTGAACATAAAATAATGGGACAAAGCTCACTGACTCAGACTAGTGCACAGCAGAAACTGCTTTTTTGGCCGAACTTTGCCATTTTCTCCAGAGAAATCCACAAGTCCCACAACTCTGAATTTTGGCACAGAGCTAGCCAATACCACCTACTGACAACAGTAATTTTCCCATAATTTATGCTCCTCATTAACTTAGTGAAACAGTAATGCAAAGACTGCATGTTGGACAGCTCACAAGACTTAGCCTCTAGAGATTTCTCCTCTCTCAAGTCACTGACCAGTGGGACCCATAGGACCCTGGCCCACCTATAAGCCTCTGCCAGTCTTGGGACAGTGAGTTTCACCCCATTTCTACCCATGCCTCTCTCCTCTCCATAGGAATTAACTCCAAGGACCCACATGTCATAGGCTAAGCCTAACCACAAATGTGTGAAACAATATTCTCCTACATGTGGGACCCACCAAGAATACTGTAGAAATGGGGCAGCTCAGGAGTGCATGTCACACGTGTCAGAGCCCTGTTCTTCTCCTCCCTCACAGCACACACAGAGAGACCTAGATGAGCTCAAACCTTGGAGACCTCGACCATTTCGCCTCTAATCTCGCCAGCAGAACCTCCTCCTCATCCTCTTCACGCTCCGCTCGAGAAAGCCGACGATATCCCCAAAGATCACCGGAGACAGAGCCATTTTCCCTGCTGCCGAAGGTGTTCGACTGAGCTTGAGCTAGCTCCGGTGAGCTTCATCCTTTCTAAGCCTCGGGAACATGATCTTTACCTTCTGACTGTTTCATTTTTGCACTTGGTTGCCCTAGGATCACCGATCGAAGTCGCCGTGCTTCACTTTCTACTCTGCAGCGCCGCCGCTGGCGTCATCTCGCCGTTCCGGCCGCCTCGGAGCGAGTCTGACCGAGCCCTTACGCAAACAACGTCGCCTCGCCTCCAGAAGCTCGCTACCCGAAGGAATCGAGATAATATGCAGTGAAGCTCGAGATCGAGGTCATCTTCTCCCTCTCCGGCAAACTACCGTCGCCGCCGATTCCTCCCTCCCCGGTGAGAGTTAGACCGATTCATCGCATGTGTAGCTGCCTTAGGACTCACAGGTTGTCGTGCACCTGTTTGCCTAGCAGCCTGTTGGCCGGAGGACGCCGCCGACGAAGACACACTGGATTCCGCCGCCGCCGAGCCTTTCTCATCATCGCCGCTGCTGTTCCAGCTTCGCCAGGACCGGCGTGACCCTCGGTGAGCTTTCCAGTACTCCTTAGACACTTACGCATGTTTTGTTTTGGCCAGAAGCCGCCCATAGCCGAGTCGGCCTAGCCAACCCAAAACACTCCGCCGCTTGTGCTGCCGCTGTGCCCAGCTCCGGCCACCATCGGCGACAAGACCACCACCCATCGCTTCGCCTCGGTCTTCTCTATCTTTCCTCTGTTGGTCGCGGGCCAAGCTGAGCCGCCGTTCACCGCCGCCGCCGCCGCCGAGAAGCTCGCCGCCCCCAGTCTGCCTGTGCCTGCCCTGTTCTGTGCCACTGTCACGTGGGCCCGAGCTGGAGGAAAAGAAGAAAGAAGAAAGAAATAGGAAAATAATTAAAGGATTTAATTTACAACAGAAAAATATGTAAACTTTGTAAATCCATAACTTTGCCATTTTAACTCCTTTTTGAGTGAAACCAATTTTGCTCATTCTGTAAATTTGTGAACTTTAATACTGTAAAATAAAATATGACAACTTCTGTACAGAAACTACCTCTAGAAATTAAAGAAGCAATAATAACTTATTTTGTGCCTAGAAACTTGGAATATTTCTATAAAATCCATTATAACTCCTTTTGAGGTGAACCAAATTTCTATGGATTCATAAAAATGTTCTCTTTAATTTTTTAAAATAAAAAGTGAGAACTTCTGTGTAGGATTTTTCTCTAAAAATGAAAATATCTTTTATATACCTCTTTATAACCTAGAAGTTTATAAATTTCTAGGAAATTCATCCTAACTGCTAAAAATATGAAACCACTTTTGTTTAACTCAGAAAATTGTAACCTTTGCTGTAGATAAATTGTTTTTGACAAAACTACCTCCCAAAATAGGCCTAAGTGATTTCTAACTTTCCTTTTTGATAAACTTATCAAATTCACAACTAAATCAATTTAAATCAAAATCAAGTGAACCTAATTTTGTTGGAACCAGTAGGTTATGCTATTTTATATAAAAATACATTCCTTCTTGAAATCTTAATAGAAAATGCCAGTCAAATATAATAACTTAAGGTTACAATATAAATAATTACAAAACTGCCATTTTCAGCCTTCCTATCTTATTATTTTTGTATCTCCCAATCCAGAGATGCAAATGACCTGGTTCTTTCTCCAAAAATCTTGTTAGGACATGCCCTACCTACTGTATTTATCTCAGATTTTATTGATCATTTTTGCATAAGCATATTTAATTGATTCTTATTTGCATATTCGCTTTTATCGGTAAATTCAGACAATTCGGAGTACGTGGAGCAAGAACCAGAGGTTGAGTGTGACCACTCGCTGCAGCAAGGCAAGCATCTAAGTATATTGAACCTATATTTTCAATAAATTGTTTTGTTTCCGAAAGCAATATCTATATGCATGTTTCGGTCTATTTAAAATGGGAAAACGGGTAGGGTCAATGTTACCCAATGGTATGCATTTCCTTTCCTTGATTATTGATTCCATATTTATACCTTGTCACCCCTGGTTAAGGACTTTGGGATACTTTTATTTTACCGAATGCTTAGCCATGCTTATTTCTAGACTTAGAGAAATCCGATAGATGGAGCTATTGGTTCAAAACTAGTTAATGCGAATGGATGGGTTAAAATCTGAAAAGAATAACTTCTGATTTATAATTAAGAATATGTTTGACTTGGACGGATGATAGGGCGATGAAGGGATGGTGTTTTCTCGATGCACGTAGCTCCGTCTGGGTCGTTAAGGACCAAACATGTTGACGTCTATTCAAGCACCCTACGTACTTCCACACGCCGGTATGGGACGGCATAACTAAGTAGCACGGGAGGCTATGGCCATCTACGCCCGTCCGTCAGTCGTGAGGAGGGATTTCCTTTGGAGGACCTTGAGCGCGCCTAGCTTTGGCCGGAGGTGCCTCCCGTGACGGTGAGCCCACCTTAGTCACCACACACTCATGACTAAGTCGTCGGGGGCCCAGACGTGGTTTAGGTGGTTGGGGCTAAGCATGCAAAAGGTTTTGTTGTAACCTCTAGTCCGCACTCAATGTGTAGAGTGTGGGTACAGATATGTACGGATCAAACTAGAGTGTAGCCGTTTGGCTTCTATCACATCGTGTGGGTAAAGATGTACACCTCTGATCAGAGTAAGAACTATTCGAATAGCCATGTCCACGGTTACGGACGACCGCTTGATGTGTTCCTCAGTCATGTTAGCATCAAACTTGGGATATGTAGTTAGTGGAATTATGTTGTTATATCATGACTTAGGATAGTCATGAAGGGATGGGTTTATATAAAAGGCTTTGATGTTAAATATGACTTGGTTTAGTCATGAAAAATGGTATGCTTGTGTAGCATATACAATTGGGCAATGGTGGCCCATGGATGATGATTAGAGCATGGTTTGTGCTCATTCTTACTTACATTTCAGAACTATAAGCTTGCTGTCCTAAATTTTCAGATTGAGCTATTTTACAAATGCTTATGTTTTAAATGTATTACTTGCTCAATAAAATCAGCTTTATGCAAAATCAGATTGACATAGCCATACTCCTTGATGTAGAGACTAGCATTACTCCTTTGTTCTATTATTATTGTATAAGTCTAGCTGAGTACTTGTGTACTCACGCTGCATCTTTCAGGTGAGGACAACGACAACACTGTTGTGGTCTACTATTATTCCGCCGAGGGTGGCGAGGATAATGTGTAGTTGAGCTAAGTTCTATCCCCAGTCGGTTGCCCTGTGGTTTGGTAATGGCGCCACTGGTTTTACCCTTAATGTTTATATTTTTCCGCTGCTATCTTTTGTGTCACTTTGTGATGATTTAGGGTGTGGACCCTCTATGTAATATATATATAACCCTGCTGCTCGTTTATCCATATTTAGAGTACTTGTGATGTTTATCAATTGCTTGCGATGAAAGTGGGAGGCTAGTCGCTTTCCTGGGGACTAGCTGAACATGAGTATGAGTTGTGTAGAATTGAGATGGTTGGGGGATAGCTATTGTGGTTCGAGTCCTCTGGGGTACATATCATGTTTGGTCGCCACCATTGAGTGGTTTGACAGGCGTATGACGGGGAGGACTGGTAAGCTATCCTTATGATTATCTCTTTTGTACACTTCTCGGCATTTTGGATTTGTATTATGAACGGGTAAATATTATGGTAAGGCTGCGATGAGGATGGATGGTTACTGCACTTATTTGGTTTTTATTCGAGATCCCATCCATCTAGATATTTCGCGTTGTCATAGTAATTACTCTTCACAATGAACTTCCGGGGTGCCCACAGTTTTCTAACTAGAAAAGGAAAATTAACAAGCCCTGATCGGACACAAGATTAGGTTTCCTAAAAATTATTAAAACTACCTAATTAATAGATAAGGTAATTAACTGCCATGTCGTAGTCTTCACGATTCCTTCTCAAGCTCGGTTTCTTCCAGATTATCTTCCATTGGCTGACACAATTTCTTTCCTTAACCGAGCCCGATACGAATCGTACCAAATTTTGGTGTTAACAGCAACAAATTCAATCGACTGTTGAACAGGGAAGGATCAAGTTTGAGGACAAAAAGCTGATGAAAATTGATGGACATCCATTCCCCGTGAACATAGTTTATGCAGGATCATCGATGAATCAAGCCGATGAAGGAAGGCATCGAGAATTTAGAAGATCTAGAATTACTTCATCGCAGCTGATAGATAAATATTCAAAGCGCGAAGAGGAACAACGGGCTTCGTCATACAAGGAGGGATATAATCCACATTGGGATTGCCTGTTCTTTCAATTTTGCTGGGAGCAAGGGATAAGATTGCCATCGATCAGAGATTGTCCTAAATGTAATGCTACAAGATCTCAGAATTTTGAGCATGAAGGATTTTCACAAGATCGGCCGCTTGAAAAACGAGCATCGGTGCATAGCCGATTGGGGCTGATCCATGAAGAATTTTTTGAAGAAAACGATGAAGAGGGATTGCATGAAAAACAACAAATTCAAAATCCTCAGTGGTGTCCAAGTGGAATATTTACAAAAAATCAGAAAAGAAGGGCACAGCGGCTACGGCACCGAGAGCAACAAGAAGAACAACGGCGAGATCACAAAGGAGCCGATCATCGTCACAAGAGACTAAACGGGTATGGCGTGTGAAGAGAAGTGATGATGAGGTTGATCCATCGGCTCCAGTAAACATGGTTTTCTTTTTGCCTCGGGAATATAAAGCACTTTCATCTAATGAGGAAGGCAATGAAGAGGTTTTTGCTCAGTTAACGCTGCGACCCGATCAGGCTATATTTGATAAGCCTAAAGAATCAAAGCATCAGCATTTAAAGCCATTATATATCAAGGGTTATGTGAATGGGAAGCTGATGACGAAGATGCTAGTTGATGGGGGAGCAGCTGTTAATCTAATGCCGTATGCTACGTATCGGAAGCTGGGGAAAACCGCTAAAGATTTGATCAAGACAAATATGGTGTTAAAAGATTTCGGTGGGAATCCATCGGAGACAAAAGGCATGTTGAACATGGAATTAACAGTGGGGAACAAGACATTACCTACCATGTTTTTTGTTATCGATGGAAAAGGATCATATAGTCTGCTCCTTGGCAGGGATTGGATTCATGCAAACTGTTGCGTGCCCTCGACAATGCATCAAAGTCTGATACAGTGGCAAGGAGATCAAGTAGAGATAATTCTAGCAGATCAATCGACCAACATTGCAATGATCGATCTGCCGGTCTAGGAGGCCGATGGTGCCGATTGTTTGTCTGGAAAAGTGTGGGAGGAGGATTATCTTAAGATCACCAGTCAAGGGATACAGCCGATTCGGCAAGTCGGCTTAGAATTATTCCTCTGATGGGCACCATTGAAGATTTCGAGGGAAAGTTGGGACAAGGGTTTACGTCGGCTGATGATTTGGAAGAAATTGATATAGGACCAGGAGATAGGCCAAGGCCAACGTACATAAGTGAAAAATTGTGTCCTGAATTTCAAGAAGAATTAATAAAATTGTTAAAAGAGTATCAGGACTGTTTTGCTTGGGAATATCACGAAATGCCAGGATTAAGCCGATCAATTGTTGAACATCGGCTTCCTATTAAACCAGGATATCGGCTGTTTAAACAGGCTCCAAGAAGATTTAAAGCGGAGTTATATGAGCCAATCAAAGCAGAAATCACAAGGTTATATGATGCAAAGTTTATAAGGCCGTGCCGATATGCTGAGTGGATTTCTAATATCGTCTCGGTGGAAAAGAAAAATGGAAAATTGAGAATATGTATTGATTTCCGGGATTTGAATAAGGCTACCCCCAAGGATGAGTACCCGATGCCGATAGCAGATTTGTTGGTGGATGCAGCATCAGGCCACAAGATTATTAGCTTCATGGATGGCAATCCAGGATACAATCAAATTTTTATGGCAGAAGAAGATATACATAAAACTGCGTTTCGATGTCCTAGAGCTATCGGCTTATATGAGTGGGTGGTAATGACGTTTGGGTTGAAAAGTGCCGGTGCGACATACCAGAGGGCGATGAATTATATATTTCATGATCTCATCACCTTATTAGTGGAAATTTATATCGATGATGTGGTGGTTAAATCCAAGAGTGATGAAAGCCATATAGCCGATTTGCGAAAAGTGCTGGAAAGAGCAAAGAAATACGGATTAAGGATGAATCCCAATAAATGCGCTTTTGGTGTATCGGCTAGGCAGTTTTTGGGTTTCATGGTTCATGAGTGAGGAATTGAGGTTAGTCAACAGAGCATCAGAGCCATCAAGAATACAGAACCACCAGTCAACAAGACAGAGCTACAGTCGTTGATCGGCAAGATTAATTTTGTAAGGAGATTCATATCAAATTTGTCAGGAAGGATTGAACCTTTTATTCCGTTGTTGAAATTGAAAGCCGATCAAGAGTTTGTGTGGGGGGCAGAACAGCAGAAGGCATCTGATGAAATTAAGAGTTATTTAAGTTCCCCGCCTGTTTTGATTCCACCGCAGAAAGGAGTGCCATTCAAGTTATACTTATCGGCCGATGAAAAATCCATCGGGTCTGTTTTGATACAGGAATTTGAAGGGAAGGAGCGAGTTGTGTTCTATCTAAGCAGAAGGCTTTTGGATGGTGAAACAAGATATCCTGCAGTAGAAAAATTATGCCTTTGTTTATATTTCTCATGTACAAAGTTAAGGCATTACATCCTATCGGCTGAGTGTACGGTGGTTTGCAAGGCCAATGTGGTAAAATACATGTTGTCGGCTCCAGTCTTAAAGGGGCGAGTTGGTAAATGGATTTTTGCCTTAACAGAGTTTGACTTGAGATATGAGTCGGATAAAGCCATCAAGGGACAGGCAATAGCTGATTTGATTGTGCAACACAGAGGAGTTCATGAAAATTATGTAGAGCCGATCCCGTGGACTTTATTTTTCGATGGATCGGTTTGCAAGCATGGATCCGGTATCAGATTGGTCATTGTATCACCTCGGGGGGCAAGTTTTGAATTTGCTTTTACAATTAAACCCTATCGGACCAACAATCAAGCGGAATACGAGGCGGTGCTGAAAGGACTTCAACTTTTAAAGGAGGTCAGGGCCGATATCATAGAGATTGTTGGAGATTCCTTATTAGTGATCAGGCAATTGTCTGGGGAATATGAGTGCAGAGATGATGTTTTAAGATCATATTATGAAGAATGTAGAGATTTATTGAGCGATTTCAGGATGGTATCGTTGGATCATATTCCTAGAGAACAGAATTTAGAAGCTAATGATCTTGCACAAATTGCTTTGGGTTATCAGTTGAGTAGACAGATGGAGGTTGAAATAGCCGATGGTGATATTCAGGATAAAGCCGATGATTGGAGACAGGAAATAATTGATTGTTTACAAAATCCATCGTAATCGGTTTCTAGGAAACTTCGGTATAAAGCTACTAAGTATGTGTTGCTTGATGGAGAGTTATATTATCAGACTTTTGAAGGGGTTCTGCTGAGATGCCTAAATTTAGAAGAAGCCAAAGTGGTTATGTGTGAAGTGCATGAGGGTGTTTGTGGAACTCATGAATCGGCTCATAAGATGAAGTGGATATTGAGAAGAGTAGGATATTTTTGGCCGACAAAGTTGGAGGATTGCTTCAAATATTATAAAGGATGTCAAGATTACCAGAAATTTGGAAATATACAGCGAGCACCAGCATCGGCTATGAATCCTATCATCAAACTGTGGCCGTTCAGAGGATGGGGAATTGATATGATCGGCCAGGTTTATCCTCCATCAAGTAAAGGACATAAATTCATATTGGCAGCAACAGATTATTTTACAAAATGGGTGGAGGCAATTCCTTTGAAGAAAGTCACGTCCAAAGATGCGATTGAGTTTGTAAAAGTGCATATAATTTATTGGTTTGGAATTCCTCAGACGATAACTACCGATCAGGGATCTATTTTCGTGTCCGATGAGTTTCAACAATTTGCTGCCAGTATGGGAATTGAGTTATTGAATTCATCACCTTATTATGCTCAAGCTAATGGGCAGGCAGAAGCTTCGAATAAGAGTCTAATCAAATTAATTAAGCGGAAGATTGATGAACAGCCGCGAAGATGGCATACTACATTTGCCAATTCATTATGGGCCTATCGGATGGCATGTCATGGGTCTACTCGGGTGCCACCATACCAATTCGTATATGGACATGAAGCAGTTTTGCCTTGGGAGACTAACATCGATTCTAGGAGAATTTCTTTACAAAATCAACTGACAGCCGATGATTATTATAATTTGATGACAGATGAACTCGAGGATTTGGCTCAGAATCGGTTAAGGGCGCTGGAAAGGATCAGGGAAAATAAAGCTAGGGTGGCTAGGCATTATAACAAAAAGGTGATGAGTAAATCGTTTACTGAGGGAGATATTGTATGGAAGTTAATTTTGCCGATCGGGTCCAAAGATAGTAAATTCAGAAAGTGGTTGCCTAATTGGGAAGGGCCCTATTGGATTAATCGTTGTGTACCTGGCAATGCCTATATATTGGAAGATCTTGAGGGGACAGAGTTTGCTAAAGCACTTAATGGGAAATATCTCAAGAAGTATTATCCGAGCGTTTGGATCAACTCCTGAATCGGTTGAATGCGGCCGATTTCTAAAATAGTTCAAAGCAAGAGCCGATGTTGTTACATCGCCTAAAGATAGCCGGTATCAATTGGTATCGCCTTTAGATAAAACAAATAAAAATATTATCAAGCGAAGATGGAATAAGATGAATAAGTAACAGAGCTGGTTAGATTATATTACAGCAAAAGACTATTGGCATGTTCTAGAGCAACATCAAAGTCATCAATGTTAAAGTTTTACAAGAATTTCTGGATTGTTTCAATCGCACGCAGGCGAATCTGATCAATCTTATTGATGGCGCGGATATCGTCTTCATCGGAGCTTGGAATGGTCTTTAAGCTCTTGCACCGATGAACGACTTGGCGTACTGTTGCTGCAACTTTGGATTCTTGTTCCTGCATTGCTTGTGGCAAGCTGATGAGCTGAGATTTTGTGATTTCAATGTCCTTGCGGATTCTTTCAAGCTCTGCCAGCAAATTGGCTTGTTTTTCCTCCAGCTGATCTAGTTTAGCTTGGGTTTCTTGAGGGGCGGCTACCATATCATCAAGTTTTTTCTTTTCAGATTGAGCGGACAACCGATCATCTTGGATGCGTTGAGCTAGAATCTTCTGTTCAGCGTGATCGGCTATCCATTGCCTGGTCTTGATCAGTTGAAATCTATGGGATTCTAAATAAGCAGCAGGAGTCAGGGCATCGATGAGTTCGTCGGGCAGATGATGTTCAATCTCAGAAAATCTTGCCCGGATTGGCCCACAATCTTCTACCAGCGCGTCTATTGGGGTTTCCAGTCGACGGGTAATATCCAGCAAATGTTCGCGCACGTCGGATGGAAGGGATGGTCTGGTCATCGCGCTGGTGATTACCTCTTCATCAGTCTCCAAGTACTTGCCGATGTCGAAGGAGAACAGGTCGGCTAAGGACTGCAAATCGGCATCGGTGAGTAAACGGAATATGAATGAATAAGTTAACACAAATGAGTACTTGAGGGGGGATAGCGGCGGCTTGAGGAGTGACATCGGCATCAGATGGATGAGTAGGTTGCTCCTCAGGATGGCCGACGTCTGGCGCTGAAGTAGGAGGAACGGCCTCAATATCAATTTCGGGGCTGGGCACTGGAGTTGGAACAACTGGGGAGGTCATTGGCTCGATAAGGACGTCGGGTGAGGGTTGAGTTTCAGGAGCCGATGACTCAAACTGAAAATAAGATTGATAATGAAAAGACAAAAGAAACAGACAAATAATGTTAAGGATCAGCGCATACCTGCGGGGATGAGGGAGCCGATGTTGATTCGGTAGCAGGCGGCACTGTAACCACGATATCGGCACTAGTTTTTTGCCTCTTTTGGGAAGGGCGAGATGCCAACTTCTTGCGTTTTGGTCCTATTGGCTGTGGCGCCCGGAGAAGAGACGATGGAGAGGGAGCACCATGCCCCAAGTGTGGATTGGCCGATGGTGGTTGATATATGATCAGCTGGCCACTGATGCTTGTTGTTGGCGGTTCTTTGTCATCAGCCTGCAAGATAAGATTATAAGAGATATGATCGGAGACAATGATTAAGGCTTATGGGATGTTACCTCTTCATCAGATTCGACATAGTCGGGGTTAAGGCGAGAACAGTATTGGATGGCCGATAAGTTGAACAGGTGTTTCCTCCATTCTGACCACCATCGGGCAAAAAGCCTTGTATTGGCAATACATGGCTCCATGCTGGTGGCAGTGCCCAGAGGCAGAGATTCTGTTAACATCCACAGCCGATCGTACTCTAAAGCACTATTTACATTACCCCGGGCCTGAAGTTTATCAATAAAGAATAGGCCGATTGGGAGTTGGCCGAGGCCGAGCTGGCGAGAACCGACCGATGGATGATAAAACTCATATGATGGTTGTTGTGATCGGCCTTGAGAGAAGCCAGTCGGCAGAAGGCAGGGGGTAATGGTCGATAGAAATATGGTCTTGGATTCTTCGTCGGCCAAAGCATCAAGAGGATTGAATTTGAAAGGCATCTCGAATGATACTGCACCATCATATGCAAACCAGAGTGTGGCCTCCCTGGTGAAACCATAGTAGAAACCTTTGAACCACTGGCTGAGTCCGACAGGAGTCATTTTGTAGCCAGGAAGGGCCGATGCAGCTTTGCCCACAGAGATATATCGGCGGTGGATGGGTTCCTGTTCCTCTGGGTAATCGGCTAGGAAGGTTAAGTTCAGGAGGGAGGTCCCAGAAATGGCCTTGGAGGTGTAGACATTGAGCCACAGTTGCACGAACCACCAAGGACCACCAATGTGGCCGACTGATTGACTAGCTGATAGTTTGTTTGCTACTTGATGAAGCAGTTGATAGGTGGCGCCGAGAAGATATTGCCCCAGGGGGATTTGTTTCTGATTGGCCAAGCGTTCTGCTAAACATTGCATGTTTGTAGTCGGGCCAAGAGTCGCGCCACCGAAGACAAATCGTTCCAGCCACAAATTCAGAAAAGCTACATGCTCCCGATCGTCAACTGGCCCAGTCACCTTGTTGTGAATTGATATGTACTTGGTCCAACCACCAATATTCTTAGTCTGTAACCGATGAGTGGGCTTGAATCGGAGGTTGGAAGGGTTGATATAACTTGTCGTGTTGAGGCAGGTGAGCATAGTTACGTCCATCAGAGTTGGGGTCATCGGCCCGTGTCCAAATAGGAAGGCGTTGAGGGCGTCTGACCAAAAGTACGAAGCCGATGCGAGCAAAGGTTCATTCTTCTCCATCTCGGCTAGGGAAAGGTTGATGCAATGGCCAATATCTGTTTCTTCCCAGAAGGTTTTCTTTACAGCCGATACTCTGAGGTACCAGTTCTTCCACCCGGGAAGCTTGCTAGGCCAGGATCTGAAACTATTGGTCCAATCGCTAGCTAGCATGGAAGAGTTCTTGAAGGGGATGCATTGGGTTTCGGCATTGATGAAGTCTATGGGGTCTTCGCTACCCATGGGACCGTGATAGAAAAAATTTGGATGACTGGTGGCCGGAATCAAAATTTGGCTTCTAAGGTTCTGCAGTAAACAAGAACACGATGAAGAGCAGGTGAAGAATGTAGCAGATTTAATATATCTAGGTTACAAAGCAGAGAGAGTGATCAGACAAGAGGGCTACCTCTAGGACAACGGCTGCTGAAGCCATCGCGGAAGAAGAGAATGAACGAAGGCTAGTGGTTGAGGAAGAAGATCACAGCGGTTCGCCTGGGTTCGCCGGAGCTCGTCGAGGTCTCGGGGGAAGCGAGAGGGCTCTGGTGATGTGAAAGCGTAAAGAAAGGAGGCTAGGAAGGCGAAGCGGTTTATAGAGGAACGATGACCGGGTAGAAATCGAGGCCGTTGGCACTGTTTCAAACAATTAAGGAAAGTGGACTACCTTGGGCCGCCTCGGTGTGAAGGGAATCCGAAAGCCCAGATGAGAGAATTTTGAAGTCTTATGAAAAACTCCGAAATTGGGGGGCATGTGTTAACGCCAAAATTTGGTATGATTCTTTATTAGATTCGGTTAAGGAAAAAATCATAGTCAACTAGCGGCAATTAATCCGGAGGAAGCCGAGTTTGGGAAGGAATCATGAAGACCACGGAGACGCAGTTAATATCTTATCTATTAATTAGGCAATGTTAGTATTTTTTTTCTTTTAGAAAACTTGATCTCGTGTCCGATCGGGTCTTATTAGTGTTTTCCTTCTGTAATTAGGAAATCGTGTGTCATGTCCAATAAGGACTTGTATCAACTCAGGGTATAAATACATATGCCCGGGTACCTTGTAAATCATCACACAAATCAATACAATTTCGGCGCATCGCCACCCTTTTTGACAGGTTCTTGCCTCTCAAGCCGGGTTGCATCGGTTAAGTTCGACCTTCTGCGAGAGGGTAAGTCTCGTTACCCCGACTATCGTATCGGCTAGGACTTCCTCGGTTAGGTCCGATATTCTAGCCGGTTTACGGTAGTCGGCTTACCACGATGTATCTATTCTGTCTATGGCTGCATCAGTTAAGTTTGATCTCTTAGTCCGAGTAGGTATATCACATCACTCGTGCGTAGATTTATCAGCTTACTGGGTGTAATTTATCATCAGTTTGTGCTGCATCGATTAGGTCCAACCTACTAAACTGCTAACAATAAGTTGTTCCTGCTAGGTTGATAGATTTTTTACGCAAGGGTTTTATCAGAATGTATAGCCGATAAGTTATCATATAGTACATCATAATTGCATTAGATCTATCGGCTCATCGAGGTTCTTTTATCATCATCAGTCTGTGGTGTATCGGTTAGGTCCGACCTATTAGACTAGTGTTAATAATTTTATCCTTGTTAAGCCGATGGGTGTCTATGCAATGTTTTATCGGAGTGTCTAGCCGATAAGTTATCTTTTATTAAATAAAGCCGACTGCATTGTTTAATTGTTATTTTGTTTATCTTTACTGTTATCGCAGTCGGCTGGAGGGTAGTCAATTGATTTATTTATTTTTACCTATTTGTGCCATCATCGGCTTCCAGTCGATGTATAAGTGCTTTAGTTCATATCGGCAATCGGCCGATGAAATGAGTCCAATTCGGCTTCCAGCCGATTGGCTTATTGATTTAATATTTCTATTTCCTTGTCAATTAGAGGGTCAAATTGACTGGCACGCCTACGAACCTCGAATTTAGGACTTGCACTGGAGTTAAGCAGATCTCCCAGGCCTTCGCGTGTCTAGTGCATCGAACTAGATCATCAGCTCGTTCTCGACGCTGCTGGTGATTTTCGGTGTCAATATCTGCCATTGCAGTTTCGCCGTCTAGATCGGTTTGTAGAACCCCAACTTCATGTGCTAAACATTCATCTGCAATTCAGATTGTGTTCTTCCTTGTTCTTGCAAATTTCTTCGATTGTTTGCAAGAGCATAACCTTCGTGGTTAGGTCAACTGTGTGATAGCATGGCCGATAATGACAAGACGCACGGGTGTAGCGAGTGCGAGGTGACGATCTACTGATCGAAAGCCTCAAAACGTGAATGTCCACACGTCGCCAAATCGAACCTATCGGAAGGTCGGGCACCCACTCACATCAAGTGGTATCAGAGCATCAGGTTGCCCAATAGGTATCTTCTGTGTTTCTTTCTGTTAATTCGTGTTTTTCCCTTATCTGGAGTCCAGAAAACCCAAAAAATTTATTCCCACCGTGTTCTTCATAATGTTAGGTTTATCCCCTGTCCAAACCCCTTTGTGCCTTTGCAAAATTTATTTCAGTTTCACTTTGTTGAGTCAGTGTCCTAGGTCAAGTTAGTGGTCGCTAGTTTAGAGTTGTGTTCGTGGTTCTAGTTCTAGCTGTTGCGTTGTGCGAGAGCCTGCCTTGAGAGATCGAGTTCTACTCGGTTTCGGACTGCAAGCCACCTTGAGCTTTTAACCCGCTTTCGCAAGCCTTTTTAGATAGGTCGCAAGTCGCCTTGTATCAATCGCCCTGCATCGCTAGCCTCCTTGTCAGCCCCGCTTGACCTATTGGCACTTACACTCTAGCCGGAGCAACAGGGTTGAGCCGCGAAACCCTAGTTCGCGCTACCTGTCTTAAAATAGTTATAACTTTTACATACGGACTCATATTTGGGCAAACTTTATATCTGCGGACATCTACAGAAAATTTTACATCTGCTTCTCCCTGAGCTTGTCAGGTTTGACCATCTAAAATAGCGAAATTTGGTCTGCAAAACTGAGTTTTCGAGCCCCAAAGTCCCTGCACGAGTTTTAAAGCACGCTCACGAATCTCTCTAGGCCACATCTTACATCGGCTTGAGCTGCTCCTTCCTAAGGTTTTGCTGTTTTTGAGTTCTTAGAAGAAAAAAATAAAAAAGAAAAAAAGAAAAAGAAAAGGATAGAGAGTTGTTTTCAGTGAGCAATCTTGCTGAGCTGATCTTTCAAGATATTTGAGAGACTTGGTGAGAGAGAGTTGTCCTAAGTCCTTTGTTTCTTACTCTCGCTTGTTAGGCTAGTTCTAGGAACGTGTCTCGGCCAGCAACTGCTACAAGTATTTGGAACACTTATTCAGCTTTGCTATTCTGTTATTGAATTTTGCTAACCCTTGCTACAATACACTGCCTTTCGAGATCCACATACAGGTTGATCCTTGCAATCGCACCCCTGCCGTCGTCAAACATCCCACCTCTCCAAGTCATACCGCCTACTTCAATTGGTAAGATTCTTGTAAGAGCAAAGTAAGACACTTGAGAGTGTGTTCTAGCGCCTCGTAGTTGATAGGGATTATACTTTTGTGCTGTTTGTTTCCTATTTTCTACTAACCATGGCAGGTGTGAATGATTTCGCTGATTGTGCATCAAAAGAGGAGATCATGCATCAAAAGAGGAGATCACTAAGCTGGATCAGAAGATTGAGAAAAATATAGCTGCCATGAATGCTATGAAGAAAGACCTCCAGGCTATAGTGGGGAGCATTACCACCCTCACTAACAACATCGAGCAGTTGGCAGCAAACCGTCCCCCAACACCACCCCTTGTTGATGATCTTTTTGCTAAGGTCAAATTTACTTTGCCATCCTTTTCTAGTACTTATGATGCTGAGGCATACCTTGATTGGGAGATGACAGTACAACAAAAGTTTAACTCACACCAAGTTTCTGAGGTACATAGGGTTAGGCAAGCTACAAGTGAGTTCAAGGATTTTGCTAAAATGGTGGCAAGAATTAGGTAATCTCAACTTACAACCTGATACATGGGATAGGTTAAAACAAGCCATGCGAAATAGATTTGTTCCTCTTTCCTATCAACGTGACTTGCGTAAGAAACTGTAACGTTTAGAACAAGGTACTATGTCTGTTCCGGAGTATTAAGCTGAGCTTCAGAAGAGCATGATTCTTTGTGGGGTAGTGGAGGATACAGAGGATAAAATCTGTCTTTTT
Organism: Oryza meyeriana var. granulata; assembly: GCA_003991445.1. Taxonomy (NCBI): domain Eukaryota; kingdom Viridiplantae; phylum Streptophyta; class Magnoliopsida; order Poales; family Poaceae; genus Oryza; species Oryza meyeriana. The sequence goes on along the minus strand of RYFJ01002420.1, from coordinate 178,324 downwards.
ATGGTGATTTGAGGCATGAAATTCAGGATATTGTTGATTATAAGGAATATAATACTGTCAATCGTTTGTTCCAGTTTGCTATGCTTGCAGAGAAGGAATTACAGGGATGTCAACAGAGGAACCGGAGCAACTTTGGCGTTTCCTTCACGCCACGAACAACAGCAACCGCAGGATTGACTAAGCTATTCCCTTCTTCGTGTAATCGTACAGCGCCACCACCAGCGAGCACGCATTCTTCCCCTGCCGCTATTGCTGCAGCAGCGCCATCACCATAGCCGGCCTCAGGTAAAACTTCTTTGCAGGTATCTGAGAAGAGCCAAGGTCATGAGGAAACGAAGAAGAAAGAAATAGAGAAAGAAGATCCACCTATTGTTCCATGCATGTTTCAAGATGGTTTAATTAAGTGTGCACCTACAGTTTTTGAAAATGAGAAGAAAGGTAACAGAAATGGTACTACATTCACTCGAGGTATGGACAATTCTGATGTGCTATATATGTCCACTAATTATGTTAGTTTAGAGCCATCACTAGTGGAATCGTGTGTTAAATTACTTTTTTCACACGATGATTTGGTTCCTATTTTTTGTGATAAAGAAGAGTTGTGCAATGCTTCACTTATATCCATGCCACAACTAGTGAATGAACATGTTAGCAATGTTATTAAACCACCGTGTGCTGATTTTAAACATGTTGTTCACATTGCTAGTGAGAAAGAAGAGCTTAGATTGCTATCTTCTTTAAATACTTGGGGCTATATTCAATTTGATGATCTTTATCCACTCAATTGTTTAGAGAAGAAATTATTTACTAGATTTGATTTGCCATATCCTTCTCATGTGATTTTTTATGTTATTGGTAATTATGATAATAAAGGAGAATATAATACACATAGAGTATACATTTGTTCGAATTTTAATATACCTCCTTTTCATAATGACATGTCTTGTCTAGAGGACCACATGAGTATAAATAATTCTCTATCTAGTTCCTTTAGTTGTTCAAATGAGTTGTAGGTTGGTTTGCAAGAAGGGGAGTGTTGTGAGCTGCACGATACTACAAAGTGTTCTCCATGTTTAAAAATTTCAGAATCCAACCATATGCACAACACTACCTCACCCTATATTGTGAAAGATAAAGATATGTTCATCAGGCTTAATGACAAAGTGAAAACATGGACGGTTTCCAATCAAGAAGGGGACGATGATGAGAACATCACTAGCTCGGATATGATCATAGCTACCTTATGTATTCATCAATCAAAGGTGCATGCTTTCTACGTAAGATTTACGTATTATATATTTGAACAGTCATTACTACATCATGAGTTTTGTGTGTTCTCTTTTGCAGAGATACTTGCTTGCGTGAAGGGAAAGAGATCGAGCGCAAGGAACGCATAGATGATCAAAGAAGTTGATTGGGGACCAAACAAAGACCTTACCCAAGTCTACTCTTACATCACCACATCACTTTTAGTCCATAGAAGGCAAGAGATGAAGTTCTACACATTTTGGATTCGGATTCGGGTCTCCTAATAGCATCAACTTCAAACGGACCTAGCCGCTGATTCAGAAGGACTTTCGGGGCCCATGAGTACTTTTTGGAAAGCTTATGGAGTCTACTTTCATATGGTTTTGGTTCCACATCAAAATTCCTCCTGAGCTATCCGGAATCATCAAAACAAGACACGTACCTCTTTCAGTCCGAGTCTGTTTTGGGCGTTGGGCCTTGTAATTGTGTCGTGGGCTAAGCCCAAGGGGTGTGCACTCTAGGGTTAACCCTAGGACGTCCCAACTCATATATATTCAGTAGCCATCATTGTTTAGAGTCGGGTTTTGCTTAGATTATTCTGCCATTGCAGTTTCACCGTCTAGATCGGTTTATAGAACCCCAACTTCGTGTGCTAAATATTCATCTGTAATTCAGATTGCGTTCTTTCTTGTTCTTACAAATTTCTTCGATTGTTTGCAGGAGCATAACCTTTGTGGTTAGGTCGACTGCGTGAGAGCGTGGTCGATAACGACAAGACACGCGGGTGTAGCGAGTGCGAGGTGACGATCTACTGATCGGAAGCCTCAAAATGTGAACGTCCACACGTCGCCAAATCGAACCTATCGGAAGGTCGAGCACCCACTCGCATTAGTTCCACTCGGTCAGGATGATCCGTGCGGTCAAACATGATTGCCACTTCAGACCAGCGTAGATATTGGGGGGCGTCAGTGGAAACTGAGTTTACTTCTAGTGCAGCTATCTTCTGCTTGCACTTGGACTCATATGCTGACGGCCCTCCAAATTTGTGATTGAGCTCAGCCTGGGGATCTTGGTAGTCGCTGGCTGGGCCCAAGTCTGGTTTATCCCTGTCTTTTGGTTTGCCAGACATAGATGTTTGCTCAGAGACAAATTTCTTGAGCATGAAGCAATTTTTGACCGCGTGTTTCCTCTTTGGGTGGAAGGGGCATGGCCCATTCATGACCTTCTGGTAGTCATCTGCCTTGGGGGATCACGATCGGGTGTGGTCGACAGTGGCCACGATGTATTCCGACTTGCGCTAGTTGTTCCCAACCTTAGATGGGGTTGTGTCGTCTGTGTCCTGTCGCTCCCTATATCAAGGCTTCTTCTTGTCGTCAAGTGCCTCGGCAACTGCATCAGCTGAATCAGCATACTTATTGGTCAAGTCGAAGAGAGCTTTGACGGACACGAGTGGCTTCCGAGTGAACTTGGCAATGAACGGGGTGTCCTTGACTCCCTTGCGGAAGGCAGCAATGACTACCTCATCTTTGATCTTGGGGATTGAGTTCCTCTTCTCAGAAAAGTGCTTGATGAAGTCTCTGAGAGACTCGTTCATCTTCTGGTGGCACTGGTATAGGTCGTACTCAGACGCTGGCCTTTGGTATGTTCCATGGAAATTGGCCACGAAGTGCTCACGGAGTCCCCCCTAGGAGCCAATAGACCCTCTAGGAAGCCCCGTTAACCACGTCCATGCCGAGTCAGCCAGGGCAACAAGGAGATAATTCACCATGGCTTTGTGGTCACCTCCAGCTGCTCGGATTGCCAGCATGTACACGTTCAACCAGGACTACGGGTTAGTCTTGACATCGTACTTCTCTATGCCAGTCGGTTTGAAGCTTGTGGGCCAGTCGACTTGCTGTAGTTTGCGCGAGAAGGTGAGGACTCCTTTGTCCGAGTGAGGGCTAAGGCTCTGATTGCGGCAGTGAAACCGCTTGTGGTGGAGACCGAAGCGCTTGTTTTCTTCTTCAAGTCAGCGACGTTCATCCTCCTCGTGTTCTCGGTGTCGGGCATTGATGTCATCGCAGAGATCGCGTCGTAGTCACTCTCGGACGTCGCGGTTTACTTGGTGCCCGTCATGTTGGTACTACCGTCGATCATCATTATGACCCTATGAAGCACGGTTTGACTCCGAGTGGTGTTGATCAGAACTCGCCGCTCGGCGTCGTGCCGCGGTTAATGAAGTTGCAGCATCTGAAGTTGTCCTAACAGATGGGATAAGGGTATCTCTAGATTGCTGGCATTGTTGGCAGGCTACTGCTATTATCATGGCCTTGATCCTTACGATAGTCGGGGTTGCTTGGTGATCAGGCCCCAGCTGCAGGGTGTCCAAGAGTGTAGCAACGGCTATGATGTTCTACTGAGGTGTAACAGAGACGTCATGGTCACCCACCTTGTTCTGGAGGATCTCCTGTTGCGCCACTCGGCCAGTCTTGCATAGATCACGGTTGTGTCATGCTCGGCCTGTAGACGTCGGTTTTCTTCCTCCTGTTGCTCACGCAGTCGGCGAGCCTCCTCCTCCTACTAGTCGCGCCAACTATAGATGTTTTATATTGGCTGTATTGAATATGGGGCTATTCGTAACACCTAAACTCGATGGATGCAAAGGGACACATGAAATTTATCCTAGTTTAGGCCCTCGGGGTGAGGTAATATCCTACTTTCAGCTGTTGTGTATTGCCTTCGAGATTTTTCTAGCGAGATTGGTTATGCCCCAGGGGGCTCCTTGCCCCTCCTTATATACCGAGGAGGCAAGGTTACATAGCAGGAATCCTAGTTGGATTGGACCAAGGGATTTCCCTCTAAGAACATAGAGTAACCGGCTAGGACTATATCCCTTTCCTTATCGTGCAAGGTAACATGAAGCAGAATTTTATTATATCCCTAATTACATGGGCCGGCCCACCCTCTATCCGAGTGGCTATATTGCTTTCCATAAGGTACCCAGGGCCCATGGCCTCCACAAACCTAGTCCGCACATCATCCCAGGTATATGCCCAAAGTTCAGTAAATTGGTTAGCCATATCCGTCCCATTCCAGACATGTGGTCGTACATTTATATAGCTAGAGGTCACAAAAGGAACCGGTACTTAATTGAATTGGGCATGCAACTAAAAGCTTCCCACATCAGCCAGTACCAACCCACACACCCAAGTCTTATTTAGAAAGTTTATTTTTGTTTTTAAAGTGTCGGCCCCCTGTTTTTGCAACCGGAAACCTCGCATGCACTGCGTGCCAAATTCCTGGATTGGTAGTTTGACACGTGCATAACACAACAGGTACCATTGCATATAATTCCATAGAGTCTTACATCCATTTAGTGATTAAAAAAGGGGGATTTCCTGAATAGGGTCCCAGGTAAACATAACTAACCAACCTAGGGTAAACTAGCAAAAGACTATATATGGTAGCAAAAACTTAACCGGCGGTGGCCCTGCGTTAGTCCACAGGCACTCGACTAGCGACTTGCATCCTACTGTGCCTCCTTTGGTCCTTCGTCCTCCTAACTAATCTCGGACGGTTCACCACCGGCATCTATTTCTAAAAAAGGGGGATTGAGCAACGGTGAGTACTTAAAGTACTCGCAAGCCATTACTACAACATGATTTAATGCACATAGGGTTCAAGCAAGCCAAGGGTGATTTGCATAAAGCCAATTTTCGCAATTCTTTTCACAAACCTATGTACTAGTTATTTTATCAAAACATAACACTTGAGGAGAAGTTATCTAGTTTGTCACGGGGGCTAGGTCCACCTTGCCAATCCTCACATGGTTCAATTTACCCCCGTGGTTGCCTGTTTACCCGTGTTCTAGCCACATTACCATAATCCAGGTAGGTTCCCATGTCCGCCCAATCCCTGCCTAGCCAAGTTTTAAGAAAATTTCAGAGTCTAGTCAAGACTAGTACAAGTCCACGAGCACGACTATTCGAATAGTTTGGTTTTTACTCACACTGCAGTGGATGCGTAGACGTTTTGTTCCGAATTTTTCCGGAGCAAACCTTCGACTCACTTATCCGTCTACAAAGGGAAAGGCGTCGGTACGGAGTCACGCTTTACCCGCAACCCATAACTTTGCCCCAACACATGAGACCTGTCACGGCCTGGTCTTTTGGTTTCCCTAGTGTTGTAGCACCCACCCCAAGGACTATGAGCCCTCATGCACCCTTAGCACCCAACGCCTCGAGCTAATGGTGAGAGGAGTCCTAGGACCTCGGAAATCTAGGAAGTATACTATATGTATATACACTTAGGGTGTGTTTTTAAGCTTAGATGTCATCATATTCCCAACAATTCAACACTTCACCAAATCATACTCTTCGTGTGCGGAACCAACCATGACTGGGGTGCTGTCCCACTCGGGTCACCTACTCCTCTAGGTCTATTCCCATAAAAGAGATGTGGTCGTACTCGGTTCGTTGCCTACCTGTTTTCTTGACTCGGTCCTTACTTGACCAGGGTCGGCGCTTGCCTTTCCCAGAACCACCCAAATCAATCCATGCCGCCCCAGTCGAAACAGTTTTGTTTCTTAGCTTTTGGGTTTTTGCAAATAGTTTCCAGTGTGACTTGCGAGTGGTTTTTCATGTCTCCACTTTGCATGAAATGATGATCGCCCTTTACCCAGAACGATCTTCCCCATCCAGATATTAATCATAGAAACACAGAAATTCTAATAAGCAACACTAAGCCTTGTCAATACTTGACTTGCATAGGTAAAATAGTATACGCCATCAAGGAATATGGATCAATATCAAGGAATGGCTTTAACTGAGAATGTAGGTGCGCGATTTCAATATAGCATGCAATTTATTTGTAAATAAATATTTTCACAATAGGTACAACATGTTCAAGGAGGATGGCGTGATGACTTGCCTTGCTCAGTTACAACAATGTCCTCCTCTGCATCAGGGGTTTCGTCGTCACAGATATACCCTAATCGGATGCGATGACTATTAAACCTCTAGGTCGATATACAAAATAATAAGGAATAAATAAAAATAAAAAGGGAAAAATACCAAACCAGTGCCATTGGATAGATCTTGATTTTAGATAAATTTTGGTGAAAGTTTCACTTGATTTGGACTTAAAACGAGGGAGTTATGGGCTTTAGAATATTCAAATTTGAATTAAATCGAATAAATGGAAAAAGTGCACTGTTGGAATATTCCTTTAATTTCTCGAATTGTTTTTCCTTAATAAAAATTTGGCTCTTTCTCTGACAAGTAGGCCTCGGAGCGGGAGAGAGAGGGATCCCACTCCGGTCAGCTTGTCACTGACAGGTGGCACCGGGGTCCTGGTTGGCCGGGTAACCCGATTGACTTGGGGGCCCAGGGCCCACAGGTCAGTGACACGGCGAGTGACAAGGGGCGTGACACTGTTTCTTTTACTATGAGTGGGATCCAAATGTCAGTGGCACAGAGTTTAAACTTAGTTGTAAATGGATTTTGTTAATGACAGGGGCCCACCAGTCAGTCATAGGGTTAAGGAGGTCATTAGCCTTAATCACGGTCATTAGTTTTGGCCTAGGGCCCATGTGTCAGTGATGGGGCGGCGGGGTCATCTTCCTCCTCGCGCTGGGCGTGCGGCCGAGCACTCAACGGGAGAGGCCGAGAGCCGATACGGCTCGACGGGGGCCTGTGCGGGTCTGCCAGCCCTTGTGGCTTCCATCCTCGCTGGGGGTGAGGTTCGGCGCCCCGATTGCCTGTGGCGGCGTGGTGGTTTAGGTCTTAGGGGCGGCGTGCCATGGCGCGGACCACCGTGCGGCGGTGGCATGGCACTTGCGGTGGCCGAGCGGCGTAATCGGTCACGATTCCACCGTTGGAGGAACTAGGGGAAGGGAGGGAGAAGCTGGCGAGAAGGCTCACCAAGCGGCAACTAGGAAGCGGCACAATCCATGTTGCGGTGGAGGTGGGCCAGAACAAAGTCCGGTAGCGAGGTCCAGTGCAGGGCCGGTTGAGGTTGAGTTCGCGGTTCGTCCTGCGGTGGCAGCGGCATCTCCTCCGGTCCGGGTGGCCGTCTCTCTCCAGGCGGTGGTGCGGTCCTTCCGAGCTCCCGAAGAGGTGGCATCGGGGGGAAGAAACGGTGAGGAGCAATCCGGGGGTGTACTAGGGCCGAGGCGGGGTGGAGTCCAAGGGCGATTTAGGGGTGGCGTGATGGTCTAGCCTTTTATAGGCACGGGCAGCAGAGCCGTTAGGTTCTGCAGCGGCTGGGACGAGGTGGCAGGGCGAGGACGGGGTTGGTGGAGAGGTTAGACGGCACGTGAGGGCGGAGGCATTTGACTACCCACCGGTCCAAGTGAGCTCCCGTGGCGTGGCGGGCTTCCGTCCATCGGTCCGAGCGAGGTGGTGCGCCGAGCGAATGGCGGAGCGACGGGAGGAGGGAGGCACGGCTCAACGTGCTCGTCCGCCTTAATGGGGTGGCGCGCATGAGGCCTGAGGGGATGGGAGATGCGACGAGGACGAGGTACGGGCGTCGTCAGTGGTTAGAGCTCGGTACGGGCGGTGGGGTAGGTTAGGCGCAGGCGGAGGGGAATGGCCGGTCGGGTTCCGTCGCCATAATGGCTGACAGCGACTGCGGGAAGGGTACAAGAGCCGTTGCTGGTGCGGGTGACCAGCCAAGTGACGAGACGGCTCGGCCGCCGTAATGGCGATCGGTGCGTGTGCTGATAGGACAAGGCAAGCAGGGGGAAGGGGGCGTCAGCGGCGTGGTCGGCGACATGGTTTGGTCACAGCAAGGGCAGGCTGGCGCAATGGCTCAGCATAGGAGACTGGGCGGGGCACCGCACGGGGACCGGCGGGGTGCGGCGTGGCGCGGTGGGTTGACGGAGACGATCGCGTGGCGGCCACGCGCAGGCGTTCACGGGATAGGGACAGAGGCTGACAAGGGGGCCCAGGTGGGAGGAAATTGGTCGGGCGCGCGCGCGAGCGGTTGGACGGATGGCGGGGGCGGCCTGACTCGGCGTCTCCTGGGCCGCGAGTTGGGCCACGCCGATCCCTGCTGCTGGGGCTGTGGGCTGAGGGAAAGGAAAAGAAAAGAAGGGGTGGGAGGGCTGGCCGGCCCAGTGGGGGTAATTTGGCCCAAAGGGCTGGGGTTTGCTACTCTAATCCTTTCTCTTTTAAAAGAATAGTTTTGAGGAGGGAAAGATCCTAGTATTTATACCAATCATTTTAGGGTTTGCCCTAGGTTTGGTATTTACGCAAGAAAGCTTTTGGCACTGGCAAAAATAGTAACAAAATAAATTCAAGAAAAACAGCATGATGCAGATTTTCACAAAAATTTTTATCAGTTCCGATTTTTTTATTTCCGATTTTTATTTCACATTTTTCAGGATGTTACATAAAGCATTCCAACTAGCTTACCATTTGCTTAACTAGTCATCTTCCTGATGACTGCCCTGTCAAATTTTAGTAGGGATTAAATGAATAAATCGACAAGATTATCTAAGCATGGCTAAGCATGAATATAGCATATAAATTAATCCTATACAGTTTGCAAGGACGGGTATTCAATTAAATGGCATGGGGTCATTTATAATGTAGTGGGAGATTACCTACTAACCAATTCCACATAATCATAATTTAAATTAAAGGATGCAATTTACAAACAAAACATTTTATAAACTGGGGTCAATATGATCAAAGGGGGTGTGATGACTTGCCATGCTCATGGTGATCTATGTTCAACTCGCTCATTGAACCTTGATGAAACCTTCAGCTCCTTGGATGGCTCCTTCGTGATCCTCTTGATCACAACACAGTCTAATTACGCAAGAAGAAGGAAATACAATAATCAATTGACATACAAGGCCACAACCTATGCGGTGGAAAAAAAGGGATGCTAGTTCTCTTCCCTATTTAGGAACCAACAAGGGCTAAGCCAGCTAAGGGGAGGGTCTTAGTCTACCTAATTAGGCCAAGGGCTAGGTTAGACGGTCTTTGGGTGGCTTAGACATAACGAACACTACGGTAGAAGCTAAGGTCCTCGGCTTATTTGAAGGGTCGCTACCACATCATAACATTTTAGTTAGTGTCTTGTGTGTTATTAAACACCTTATTAAGCATTCCAGTTGTAAATGAACCCTTGATAGGTTCAAGAGTGAATTTTTTATCCTCCTATTCACCTTAATTTACTCATGTGTGGATGTCTACATGGGTTCAGGGTTTTATTTGGATTTTACAAGTTAGGTCGACTGAATAACGGTCACATTTTTTATGTGAGTTTATTTAATTGGTTTAGCTCAATTTTTAGGCATTGCCTCGTCTATTTTATTTATGTGTACAACATGATGTATGTGATTGTATCAGCCACTTATAGCCTTTTAGGTAATTGCGATTTTACTTGGTTTCCTTGGGACTGAAGGTCATATAGGGCATTTAATTGTGACTTCCAAGACCATATATCTGTACATAATTTAGACATGTGTCTGATTAAAGGTGTTTTAGTAAATCCTTTGTGTTTTTATTGCAACTTGGAATGTAATGTTCATCTATGTCCCATGTTTTAGGGTCATAAAATGTGTTATCAGGTTTTAGAGTCATGGCCACTATTATTTTGGGTTAAGATCTTGGTAAAAGCAATTTTAAGCATGATAATTATTTTATTACTTTGGTTTATTTTGCAAGATGGGCAATATTGGTCGCCACTTTTGTCTCTGTCCCAAAATGTAGAGCTTGAATTTACAAAATTTTAGAAACAAGTCTCACTCGATTCGGAGTTCATTTGAATTAGTTATGAATTTCTAAATATTAATTCAGATTTTACTTAATTGAAATAATAAATTGTACTTAAATCCTTTTTACCGAATTATTTTCTTAAAGAAAAAGGCTTGAGTCTCCGACAGGTGGGACCCACTGTTTTTAAAATCCGTTTGAGTTATTTTCCTTAAGGAAAAAGGATGTCTCTCTGACAGGTGGGGCCGTGGTCAAACGGTTGACTGGTCAAATTGACGACCACAATGGCCTGTGTCACAGAATACAAATTGGGTTTTAGTTAGATTTCTTAAATGGGTTGGGTCCACGTGTTATACTAACATGTTATAAGTATAAGATTAACTTAAGTATCTTCATTAGCGTATAACCACAAACTCTCCGAAGGGGCCGGGGAGCTCGCACGCGACGGCCGCGGCCTGCACGGCTCCGGCAAAGGCCGGCGAAGGTCCTATGGGTCGTAGATTTCGGCCGGCGGTGGTGCACGTGGGGTGGTGGCGGAGAAGCTGGGGTGGCGTGCGGGGGCCTCGGAGGTTGGGTGCAGCGGCAAGGGAGCTCGGTGACAGTGGGCGCCGGCGAGGCGGTGGGGATTCTAAGGGGCGGAGGCCCGCGACGGGGTCCCGGGGTAGGGCTGCCGCCGAAACCTACGTGACGGGTGTAAGCGGCTGGCGGCCGCTGCAAAGGCGGAACCTCCAGGCGGCCATGACTGCGGCAGGGCGGAGCTCGGTTTGCCAGCGAAATTTGCCGGCACCGTGGTGCTATTGGCCGGCGCGTAGCCCTCTACGGCTTCCCTTCGACGGGGTGACTGTTTTCCCCAAATTGGCTCGGTCGGGAAAGCTTCCTAACAGCGTGGCCTATGGCGGTCTCCCTTCCAGTGCAGTGGCGCGAGCATGACTGTCGACGGGGCAAGATAGATGGCGCGGGGTAGGGGGCTACCAACAAGGTGTCTAGAGCAATTGGCCGGCGGGGGTTCGAGGCTCGAAATCCTTCAGAGACGGCGGAGGGCCTCGCGCGCTCGCGATGGACCCGGGCAGAGCACCGGCCTCGCATTCCCGTGCACGTGCGTCAGAGTGTGCGCGCGCAGCGGCGCCGGCGGCCTACCAACTTTGGCTTCACAGGAACCAGTGGAGGGAGAGGAAAGGGGTTGGCGACTCGGGTTCTTACTAAGTGGCAGCTGGGGAGCGGCACGCCGTGGGGGGATGGGTGGGGGGGAAGGAGGTGTTTATTGACGGGCGGCGAGGTTCGAGCCTACGACGCGCGACTCCGGTGTGCGGTTCGTCCCGTCGTCGTCGTGCGGCTCGCGGTTTGACCGGGCGATTCACGGCGGTGGTGTCGGGGTGTGTGCAGTAGCTCCTTGGCGCGCACGCCCGTAGGGATGGCAACGGGTGAGAAACCCGGTGGTGAGAACACACCCGCCCCCACTAGGTTGAAATACCCCAGCACCCGCACCCGCCACCCGTCTCGAGTATTAAAATCCCCTACACCTGTCACCCGTGTGAGTAACAGATACCTATCGGGTGACCCTTCTCCATTTAATGACAAAAATACAGACAATATATATACCACAATCCTTCAGTAACACAAGTTCATAAATCATAACATACACAAGCTCATGAAGGTAGACAAGACAAGATCAAACTAATAGCTCATGACAAAGCTAACATCATGAGAAATTCAGAATGATCATGTATTCAGCATTCATGCAGTATCACATGAAATACAAGTTCATCAAAAGAGAGTCTCTAATGCCAAGCATTACAAGTTCGATACGATAATTACCTAACAGTTCATGGCACTAAATTACTTAAAATATTAGAATTGCAAGCTACTAGGGAGACCTACTTGTCATACTCAAACGGAAGACCCACCGGCTAATGGGTATGGGGTACACACGAACGCACCCGAACCCACCTCACCCGATGGGTGAGGAAATCACCCAGCAATAGACCCATGGGAGTCAAAATTCCCCACATCCGCACCCTAATAGGGTTTTTACCCGCGGGTAAATGGGTGATGGGTTCCCATTGCCATCCCTACACGCCCGTGCTGCCCCACGGGCACATAAAAAAATAAAAAAATATTAAAAAAAATAAAATATTAAAAAATCGAATAAACTTTGTATCACTAATTTGAAACTTTTATCTCTAATTTTAAAACTTTTATCTCTAATTTCGAAACTTTCAACTTAAATTTAACAACTAGTTGATTTAAAAAATCTACTTAAAATTTGAAATTTTCAACCCAAAATTTAAAACTTTTAATTAAATTTTCGAAACTTTTAGCTTGAAATCTAAAACTTTTCACTCTGCTTATTTATGTATTATTTTATAATTAAAAATTATTAAGTACTAATGATATAGCTTAGAAGGATGATTAGTGTTTAATGACAATGATTAGTATGGCGTTGTATGGCCGCGGCCCACGCGTGCTAGGCCTGCCCGTACTCAGCTTGCTGTTTGTCCGTGTGGTGTTGGCTTCTCTCTGCTTTGGCTACAGGCTAGCTGTCGCGCGCGCGGAAGCCATACACAACCGTACCCTATTAAACACTAATTACCATAATTAATGCTTAATAATTCTTAACTATAAAATAATACATAAATATACAAAGTTAAAAGTTTTAGATTTTAGTTAAAAGTTTTAAAGATCTAATTAAAAATTTTAGAATTTTAGTAGATTTTTTAAATTCTCAGTTGATAGTTTTTAAATTTGAGATGAAGGTTTTGAAAATTGAATTGAAAGTTTTAAAATTAGATATGAAAGTTTCAAATTATTAGTATAAAGTTTACTCAATTTTTCAATTTTTTATTTTCTTCAAAATTATTATTTTTTAACCGTACGGTTGGACGCGCACGTGCTGCTACGCGCTTAGCAGCTTTTCCGGCCTACTAGATGCACCTAAATAAATTTAGTACATACTAGATGAAAGCACATGCTTGCTACGGATAAAAAATACATTATAATATTGCCTAAAATTTATAAAAACATAAAAATTTGTTATCCATCCTTTTGTTATAGGGAATATTCATCATAATTTGATTTTATATGTCGTTATTAATTTAGACTAGCAAAATGCCCGTGTGTTGCTATGGGAAGAAAATACAGGAAAATTGAGGATATAGGGACTGTGGTTTGCAAATTGGTGAGTAATGCAGCGATGGGAAAGGTGATTAGAGAACGATCGTAAATTAAGTTTTTTAATTCTAAAAATAGAATCAATATTTTTAATATGTTTATAAAGTACCTATGCATGTCGTACTCTCTGTTGCGACGTGGCGATACGAGCTAGTCGACCGCATTATGCCGGGCCATCGTCTAACGCATCGCCCATGTCACGCAAACAAAGTAGCATGTGGATGAAGCGTCGATAATGGAGCGATAATCGGAAAGAACCAGGAGAGCAATGTACGAATGTTTGAACACGAAGTGGATGATGTACAGTAGAAACGTTATTATTTTTATAATAGTATGGTTTGCAAATGGCTGAGTAAGGCAGATATTAAATAAAGTTTTTTATTCTATAAATAGAATCAATATTTTAATATATTTGTAAAGTGATATAACATGATATAAACCAAAAGTTTTTTAAACTAAAAATATAATTAATATGGGACTTGAATTGTTAATGAATACAATAGTGTAAACAATATGATTTAAAATTTATGATTGTTTAAATTTTATTACATAATCCTCCAAAATGTTTCCTTTTTCTAGAAAGCAAATTTCCAAGAGTGGTGGGCATGTTCCAGATACAACGGAACAATAGAAGTTCCAAAATGATTTATTTTCCATGCAACATTTCTCCAGGACAATAATATACATGATTTTTGTGTGCTCAACATTAGCACTCAATGCTTTAAAATCTTAATTAGCATGCAAAACAAACTTCAGAACTATTGCCGCTGGCCCCGAAAATTTTGGGTGATGAACGTTATTAATATCATTTTTTGTAATTTAGATAATTTATTTCTTATATTCATTTTTTCAATAATTATAGCTATGGAATCTGTTTTTTATTAGTTACAGAGTAATGCATATAATTTAAGGACTTTTTTTTAAAATGGCCTCGTAAATATAGTTTGTTAAATTACATTTGAAATTAAATAACCTATAATTTTTATTTGAACAAATAGAGAGAGAAAAAATAAAGAAGGGGAATAGAGAAAAAAAATGGAAATCTGAATATCAGTCTGAAACATTATCCATCCCTCCGATTAGTCAAGTATACTTTGTCACCTTAATCAACTTCCTTGTGGGCCAACATCCATGATAAACATATATGAATCCGAGCATGTGTCCCCCTCCAATTCCTAGCTCATGCATGGATTCCATGTTCTAGACATGATCTGTTCTTGCCCACTGATCTGCTCCTGCAAGCTAGATATTCCAACCATTGTGCAACTTTCCTGATTCAGCAAATTTTGCTGCTCCTTCCTAGCAAATAGACTCATTTCCACTCTATTTTTCCACTACTTGCAATGCTCAGGCTGAACAATAATATTTCTGAAATTTGTTTGATTTAGTGGAGGCCATGGCTCCAATTTAGCCGAATATTTGACTAGAACCATCATGTTAGCGCATAGAGCGCTCCAGCCTCAGAAAGTTCCACAGTAAATAAATTTATTGGAATCAAACCATTCAATGGCTGCCAAGGTGGCATCCATTGCAATCTGATCCCGAAACAGCTAAAGACTGGCAAGGCTAGTTGCAGCGCCTGTTCATTCGCCATTGCATCATTGTGGGTAGGAGATGGCCATGGATTTCTCTTGGGGTGCTCCATTAGTGGTTTGTTGTCACTCTCAAGGCATTTCATCGAACACTTGATGGGCACCTTATTTTTCAAGCTGATGATGGCATCAAGCTTCAGCCCATGACTGGTGATGGTTTCATCCATGCTTTGATGAACTCCAGAGGGCTAGCCATGAGCGGGAACACAACCACAGCTTGGTTGGTGCCACCCTTGACGTCAAGGCCAACCATCGAACCCTTGGCGTGCACCTCCTTGGAATGGCTGGGGTTGTCAATGATGGTGGAGCCAATTGCGTCATCAATAGTTACCAACTCCATAGAGGCACTAGCAGTGGTGGCGCACGTAACCACCGCAGCCACAGTGAGATCGGCCTTGGCGTCGGAGCTGAGGCATATCGTCGAACACTTGGTGAGCATGACCTTGGGAAGGTCCTTGGTGGGTGAGATCGTTGTCCTCGCCATCCCCAAGCTCCAGACAACCTTCGGAGAAGTCTCCTCATCGACATAGCTTGACCTTGCCATTCTGCGCGGGTTGCTGCCGTTGGGGCACTCCGTCGAGCGCTTGGTGGGCATAGGAGGATACACTGCCATGGGTGGTGAAGATGGCATAGACTTGAAGATGTCAGCATGATGCGATGCTGACGTCAGCGACGAACGAAAATTTTGACAAAAACACTATTTATTTTTATAATAGTATATATATATATATATATATATATATATATATATATATATATATATATATATATATATAAATGCAAGGATTTCTTCCCAATAATAAACTTTAGTAAAGAATAAGGGGATCATGCCATTAAAGCTACACCAATCTAATCAGATCCATGGACCATGTCAACAAACTTGCACTAACCGATCGAAATTGTCATTATCTGATATATCTAGTACGACTCCTAGCCATATACTATATTAATTATTAGGATCCCTCATGCTAAGGCTCCTTATTAGATGTACATGAAGGGCTGCTGGTTTTGAATTTATTTCTATCTCTACTACTTAAATTATTTAAAGTTGGTTCTTTCACAACAAATCGTCCATTGTTGCCCTTCTGTATTTGGTTTCGGTGGTCACATAGCCTCAAAAATATCTCAATAAGATGTGATTGGTTTCTACTTCGTGCGTGTGTTTAGTTTCTACTTCCCACGTGACACGTCTGTCCCAATGTGAGAGAATTTACTTAGACGGATACTCGATAGACACCATCACAACACACAACAACATCAATATTGGGATGGGAACAGGGCACATCCCCAGCACCTCGTCAACGGTAACCAAGGGGAGAAGATGTGTCAAAGCACAAGATGGCAAAGGGTAAGACAGCATGCCACATACTATGTTGGAGGAGGATCAATGCCGGTCACGGTTTGTCCATCATGAATTAGTTAAACACCACAAACTATAATTTTAACTTAACACCACACTACATGATAAAACCATAGTACTCTTGTTCGGAAAAGCATATCTTATCTTTTCTTGCATGCCTAAGCCAACATTTGTGGTGTTCATATTTCATTTCTGTTCTCATAAAGGCCCAAAAGGGTACATCCGTTATTGAAAAAATATGAATTTTTTCTGAGTATAAGTTGGACGCACACACTCTACCCTTATGTGAATGTATCTTACTACATGCTAAAGATATTAGAGGCCTAGTTACTTAGCGGTATGTGCTTACCACTAAATGTACCCACTTGTGCAAGTACTGCCGAAGAATATATCCTAAAAAATGTGAGTATGTATGACAAGTCTAACACTTAAGCTCAAATAGGCAAGTTATATCATAAGGAACCTAACCAGCTGAGCAAAACTATGCCGAGTTCCATTACGAAAGAATTAGATAAAAAAATAAAGCTATCTTGGAAGATTATCAAATAATACTCCATTTCTTAATATATGAGTAGTACTTTGATAGAACTTCTTTAGTTAATCAATTTTTTAGATGGTTCCATTTAGGATGTGGATGTTGATATATTATTATATTGTGTTGGGCTCGTAAAAGAAGTATTGGGCACTCTAATTTTCGATTACATAGGGAACACACACCACACCCCCACAAGTACGCACTACTATATACATCCACCACACATATCCTTAAGTGCATCTACTTACTATATGTTTATGTGGACGAATGCCAACCGTAAATCTCCGACATCACCATTTCCTGGAAGTATATCCATAGAAATACAATATCTGTAAACACCAGGATCAAATTTTAGCAGGTAGAGTCATGCACCCATAACCCCACCACCATACCCTTTGTGCTTCTTCAATGTTTTCGAAACTTAGGACTCGAGATCCAAGCCAATTACGACAAAATACCAATACATAGTACTATCATCTCAAGGTAGAAAGAGGACTCTATTAGCTGCATCTGAGCCATTTTCACTAATCTCTTTTCCAAATGTCATTGTTTGCTAATCTCACTTTGCCAGCCGGCTTCGTGGCACGAACAAAAGCGGCCCCACCTTCGGTCACCTGTGACTCCGAAAACGATGAAACGGGCAACTCGTCACGAGGTCGTCATAGGCTCACATTCCCATTGCCCTGGGCCCACACCCCATCCCACCCCACCCACCCACACACACATCGCTCAATCCCAACTGTCCGTCACGTCCTCCCAACCCATCCAAGACAACCACGTGCCCACACCTTCTCTCCGCTAGCTCAGTATGTCGACAGCCGCTTCCCCCCCGCATCTGTGTGCCCAACACGGACGGCGCAGAGCCGCCCATGTGGCATGTCGTGGGGGCTTACATGGCGGCGCCACGTCACAGGCACGATCATTAGCCCGCGCCAACTAATTAATTTATTCATTACCTTGGTTAATTATCAACTTTGCTGCTAATGCAGTCATTATCCCGATTCCCGTGTACTCCACTAGTGTGGAATATATAGCACTCGATTTAACTTAAATGCGTGCGATTGTGCGAGTGCTTGCATATCGCTGTCTCATGGAAATCAACCAGGCAAAATCGTCTCGGGGATCATTGAAATTTTGATTAGTTTTTTCAAACTGTACTATTGCAACTCGAACACTCCATAAGCAAAACATTGGTGCACAGCAGCACAAGGATCTACAAACTAAAATCTTTGTACCACCAATTTTGACCTCTAACATCAGAGAGTTCATCAGAACAGGTTTTTATTGCCAATTCAAAGCGTCCACTGAAGCATGCAGGCAACAATAAATCTCATCAGACCAAACAGAAGATGGTATCAGCACAGCAAGTTATTCCCTTAATCCAGTATACATTTCACACAATTCAAGAACAAACATGATCCTGCAGGAGGGCAAAATACGCGAGACAACTGAAGAATCAAGAACCAACCATATGTTCATATGCTCATTGTTTTATTTTGCTCATCTGATCGTGCACAGCCACTGAATAACCATTTATTATTCAGATCGGAAACAGTAGAAGCAAAAGCTAAAGAAAGCTACAGATACATGGGAAAAAAAAGGAAGTTGCTTTGGCTGATTGGGCACCGCGCGAAGAAGGCGAGAGCTCTAGCAGGACCTGTGAGGAGACCGCGACGGCGGCGGTAGCGTCGGCGGGTTGATGGAGCAGGAGGAGCGGAAGGCGTCGGTGTGCTCCTGGCACTTGGCGTGGTCGCCCTTGTTCTCCTCGAGGCACTTGCGTAGCGCTGCCACGTCGCACGCCGCCTTCTTCGTCGCCCCGTCCCTTCCGCCGCCGTCGCCGCCGCCTGTTTCGGCCTCCGCCGCCGCTTCCATGGGCCTAGTTGTGTGGAACAGACGGATGAGGAGGCGCGGTCGCCGGGGCCCGGGAGGAGTCGCCGCTGCTGGCTGATAGATCGAGCGAGACGGCGGCGGTGGCAGATCTAACGAGGCGACGGCGGCGGTGGTCGCGCGTGAGCTTGAGCTCGCCTTGCCCCCGACCTCCGGCAGCCAGATCTGTTCCCTTCCTCGCTGGAGTCCAGTCGCCCTAGGACTACGCCTCGCGCTGCGACGACGGTCGGTTCCGAGCTCCTTGCTCCGTACACCGGGTCGCCGCCTCCTGGACCTCCGCCCGCTCCTCCGCCGCACCCACACAATGGTCCCCGGCGAGGTATCCCCAACGCCGCAGCAGGCCGCCTCTCCGTCTCCTCCTCCCCCCCCTCTCTTCGAGCACCCCGCCATCTCTCCTCCGGCCACCAAACCAACCCCTAACCGCCGACTCGCCTCACCCCGCTTCTAGAAGATTCCCTCTCCCTAGGAGTGTTCAGCCTCGCAGTGGGCCGGTGGTGGAGCGGACGAACGAAACCTTATAAACTTTTATAATAGTGATACATTTGATTTATTTTTTAATAATATTAAGAAGTTCGGAGGATACTTTACAAAATTATAATGAGAGTAGGTTAAGTGATAGATTAAGTGCCACCGTCACTGCCTTATAGATATACTGTCTAGTTTTACGAGGCAGGTAACAAGCTGGGGCGCAGGAGCTATCTAGCTAACTAGAGCGCGAGGCTGTTGAACGCCTGGAGCAACACCGGCTTGAAGCGGTCGATGTCTACGGTGATGTTCTGGCCGTTCAAGAACGTCTGCCTCATGAACTTGAATCCCCTCTTGTGCAACGCCGTTGGGTTGGTGAATATCTCATCATCTCGCGGGTACTTGTCCTTGAGTGTGCTCTCGTCGATGGTGACCTCGTACTGGATGTACCTGAGCCCCATCGCCTCCGCCGGCTGGCCGAAGTCCATCCGCGCTATCCACCGCAGCCCGCCCCACGGCACGATCTGCACCGCCGCCGCGCCGGGCGGCAGGAACACCATGTTGGTCAGCCCCGCGCCGTGCACGCCCACCACCGCGTCGAAAGAGTTGATCAGCCGTCCCGTCTCCGCGACGTCGTCGTTGGCGGCCGCGTCCAGCTCTCTTGCCACGGCCTCGAAGCCGACCTCCTCCGCCGCGCGGGCTACGGCGTCGGTATTCAGCAGCAGCCGGGTGCCGCGGCGGCAGATGATGAGCAGGCGGGGACGGGGATTGCCGTAGCCGCCGGGGCGCGTGGGCGCGTCACGGGGGAGCGAGAGCGCGCGGCGGAGGAACCGCGTGAAGTCTGGCATCCCGAGCCCGTCCAGGCTGCGGTCGCGGTCGATGATGAGCTCCCCCCGGTGCGCGCGCAGGCCGACCTCGGCGTGCCCGAAGCAGTGCACCTCCCCTGCGGCGGCGGCCTCGGCGAGGTCGAGCGGCGCGTGGCGCGACAGCCCGCGCAGGAGCGCGCCGTACTTGGCGAGCCACCGCGGGGCCGCGTCGGTCATGACGAGCTGCACGTCGCCGCGGTAGCCCTGCGCGGTGTTGTACAGCGGGATGATCACGTCGGTGAAGTCGTGGAAGAGGTTTCCCGTGTACCCGCCTATCGAGAACACGACCGCCGGCGCCGCCGCGTGCGTCCTTGTGCACCGCGGCGCGGCCGCCATCGTCCGCACCGTGATCTCGGTGACGCGGCCCATGCTTGTGGCGTCGCCCTTCCGCGGGTACGGCCGGACCTTGTACGTCGGCCCGTCCGCACCGCCCGCCGGGTCCACGACGACGACGAACGCTGAGGCGTTGGCGTCCATGCGGATGTCGCCGGAGAGGTCGCAGACGTCGGTGCGGAGGTCGGAGAAGTCGCACAGTGGCTGCCGTGGCTGGTCCACGGTATCCACACGCGTCGACGGCGTCGTGGTGTCCCCTGCAGAAGATCCAAAGTTACAAACCATCACATGACACATGCTGTTTAATGTGCATCGTGATTGAAATTGTATTCTTTTTCTGGAATTTCCCGTGCATGATCCAAGGATAGCGTCAAATTTGGAGTCCCCGTGCACCTATCAGCTAGCGTCGGTGCGGCTGTGGAAGACATCACGTACCTGGTGCTGCTCGGTCGTCGGAGATAGTTGTCGCGGCGGCCGGCGCCTCCGGCTCTGCTTCTCTCTCGACGTCGTTCGTATCCACTCCGACCACCGTGTCTCTCACCCCTGAAGAAAAGGCTGGCCAGCAGGGAGCCTCACGATTCAGGCGGTGGCACAAAGAAGCTAGGATTCCAGCAGCAAGGACTACCATTCGTTCGATTAGCAGCATTAGCTACGTACGTCCAGTGATTGCCTCGTCGACGTTACTCTGCTCGGCACTCCGCTGCAGGAGGCCGTGGCTCTGGCTCCCTCCCTGCTGCGGCGGAAGGGTCTTCGCCGCCGGCGCGCACAGTGACGCCCTTGCTCCCACTGCACGACATCATGGGAACACTATAAAGATCATGCGCAGTTCAGAGAAGAAGCAAGCAGGGGCAAGCCGTGAGGGGAAGGAAGTAGCAGCACTGACGGGGGTCGAGGAGGACAATGGCGTCGTGGCGGGAAGAGAGGAGGAAGACGAGCAACAAGAGGAAGAAGCCGGCGGCGACGGACAGCAGCCTGATCCTGAACCCCTGTGACTCCAGGCGCAGCAGCGACACTCCGCTGCCCCCCGGCTTGTCGCCGCCGCCGCCTTTCATGGCTGACGACGACGAGCCGCCGAGCTTAAACTAGCTAGCGCTATGACGATGCAGAAGAACCGAGAAATGGAAGTCAGAGCAGCGCAGAGCTTAAGGCTTGCTACTTGCATCGATCGCAAGAACTGCTAGCTTATTACAACTAGGATAGAGTGATCCGCTTATCTTCATCTATCCAAATCCATAGGCGCACTCGCCCTCACGGCGATTGACGCGCCGCTTTCAAACTTCTCTTTTACATTAAGACCCTCACCTTTTGTAAAAATGTAAGATAGGCCAGGCCCTTGTACGAAACAAATACTTCCTCTGTTCCAAAAGTTAACTAACTTTATTTTGTCGCAAATATAATTACCTACCCTATTATTTCTTTAGCTATCTTAAGTTTATCTTATCATCTCACCAACCCTCGAAACCCGCACCCCACATATCTTATGTTTAATTTCCATCATCTCACTATTTATTAATGAGACCATTTTAAATCTTTTACCATTATATTTAATTTTTTTTGAAACACTTCTAGGTAGCTATATTTTGGGACGGAAGAAGTAACAGGTAAAACATTTTTGTATAACCCCTTGTAGATTTTGGTGATAGCAGGTGAACAAGGCAAAATTTGGGTTTTTGTCCCCACACATAAAATTCGAAATTTAGACTCCTCTTTGTATAGACCCCCTCTAACTGTAACTTTTTTTTTTATATAAACACTTATCTGTCTCAGCAATTCAACACAGGTCATAACTTATTGAAAAGACCCTCACCTTTCCTATCCTTCCATACGCAAGCCTTAATTTGATATTTTAATTCTTAAAAAATATCAAGGTTTTTAAAACCTTAAAAAAATTCTATCCCAATTCTTAAAAACTATGAACCTTCTTAAAACCTTAAAAGATTTTTCTATTCAAATTCTTAAAAGCTATCAAGCTTCTTAAAATCTTAAAAGATTTTTCTATTCAAACCTGTTAATAACCTTCCCTTTTTCCTGTGTTTTTAACCGTTTCTACCTATTTCATTGTCGTACGTGCCACCTATATTCCTTGCGTTTTCCCTTTAATTTAAGAGTTTTGAGATTTAACTATTGGTATTTTAGGACGCGCGTCATGCTTTTGAGAACAGTGTAGTATTACACACCTGGCTCTTCGTGCCGATGAGGCCTCTTTTGCACGGCGGCTGTAGTCTGCAAGGATTTGTCTTGGTCGGCCCCATCCTCGGCGGCTGCAGGTCAAATTTGGAGTCCGTGCGCTTATGAGAACTTAGCGTCGGTGTGGTTGTGGAAGACGTCACGTACCTGGTGCTCCTTGGTCGCCGGAGATAGTTGTCGCAGCCGCCGGTGCGCGCAGCGACGCCCTCGGTCCCACTGCATGACGGAACACTATGAGATCGAGCATACATTGAGAGACGCAGCACGCAGCATAGGGGGGAGAAAGCCAGGAGGAGGAAGCTAATAGCGGCACTAACGGGTGTCGAGGAGGACAATGGCGTCATGGCGGGAGGAGAGGAGGAAGACGAGGAAAAAGAGGAAGCAGCCGGCGACGACGGACAGCTTCCTTGACTCCAGCCGCAGTAGCGACACTCCTCCGCTGCCCCCCGGCTTGCCGCTGCCGCCGCCTTTCATGGCCAACGACGAGCCCGCGAGCTTAAACTAAACTGGCGATGCAGATGAACTGAGAAATGGAAGTCAAGGCAGTGCAGAGCTTAACTGCTTAAGGCTTTGCTACTGGCATCGAACGAAAGGACTGCGCCGGAGTAGCTTAAGGATAGAGTGAGCCTCTTATTATATTGTGTGTGGCGTGCATGTGCCCGGCCCGTTCAATGCGTGCATCATGAGCCTGCCGTTTGGTGGAGAAAGCGGGCAGGTGAAGCTTCTTTCGTTTGCTAACCTTTACCATTATTGCCAGCCTAAAATTGCCAACCTGGTTGAACCTTTCTTGCATAGTTGCACTGTATACTGATCAAACAAGTATCAGTCATGAGCAGGCAGAGGCGCACTAGAGTTGGACTGACTGAGGTTCATTGTATGTTGTGGCATGAACTTATATGAAACCTCTACAAGGACGGACTCAGAAGCTCAGATAGTCCACCTATATACCGGTGGATTTAGCATTGTCAAAAAAACTAGCACCAAAAGCAGCACCAGTAACTGAACATGGAAGAACACTATAAAATTTATAGATCCAACTTAACTTCGCCAATGCAAGATAATTGTTAATGAGGTTCAGCCAAAACCTATATCTCTAAGACACTGATTACGGGTGCTTCTTTCAAAACTAGCATAGTTACAATATATCGGGATAGCAATGGCACTCGACCGGTTAGGGCGCCAAGTAGTTCTCCTGCTTATATTATAGTCGCCGTGCGGCTATATCAGGTGTACCTCTCTATTCAACTAAGAGCCTAGAATAAGATTTCGACTCTGCTTCTGTGTTAGCACCTATTATAACTCCAAGTCTAACTTTATAACTTATTTTGTACACATATTTGATGCAAACTCTAACAAATTCCATCTTGACGAATATGCCTTGCCAATTTGAATTTGCTACATGCATGAACTTCCATATACCCGAGCTTGAGTTGGTTCCTTTTGCCACTCACGCTGATCTATCCAAAGATCCTGCGCCAAGCTTTCTTCCATCAGCGACATGCACCACAATATTAACATACCCATATGCTTTTACGTAGGGTGGTGGCATTTGGTTGAGCGTGCAACTCGCGCTACGATTACGAATTGGCCAACTTAAGGCATGAGTACGAATAGGAGGCTTGAGGGAGCTCACTGAGAGGTTTTATAAAGCAGAGGAGGCCCGGCGAATACTGGTGAGGGCAAGGCAGCGTAGCAACACAAAGAAGCTTTAGGAGCAGTGTTGGTGGCTCGATCTGCCCTTGACTCCACCAAATCTATGAACCGCTAAGTTAGAGAACTTCTGGGGATGGTGTGTGCACAGGGAATCGACATGAGGCTCATTGGTTGCGGATGTTTGACGGTGCTGGTAGTTCACCGAAGTTGGCGATGACGGGTTCGATCTCCTAGCTCACTCGACAAGTCAAGTGGTTTCCTTAGGTGATTTGGTCCTCAAATTGAGGCAAAGCTCGTGGCGCAACAACTCGGTTGGTGTCGGTGTATAAAATATGGCATACCCCAAAGACTATGGGAAGCGCCGGTTTATACATAGAATACCTATACGTCTACAGGAAAGACTCCTCCAACCAAGGTAGCCTCCTAAACAAATAAGGAATATGAAGACAAATTTGGCAAGACCAACAGAGACCCAATCGGTTATGCTATTTATAGTTTTAGTTATTTTGGCTAGAAAAGAAACATATCCGGTGAGCAAAATAAGATGTTGGTTCAGATTTGCATTTGCACTTAAGCGCACAAATAGGCTATTAGTTGCACCCACCTGTGCCTACAGGGATTGAAAATGGTCTCATAGCTGCTTGTATGGAGCTACAAAAGGACTTGGAGCAAGTGGTGCTGCCAGCTGAGGTTTTGCAACGAACAATGGCAACCCACAAAACATATGAAAGTAATAGTAATAACCTTGATTACAAAGTAAAAAACAATTTGATCAGTCATGAGCCTAGAGAGTGTCTGATGAGGACATCTCTTCCTTGGATACAAACGTACCAATTTCTGAACCAATGAAGCAAAGGCCAATTACTCGTGCACATACACATCAACTTAACCATCAGGTGAATGTGTTCCTAAGTTTTGCATACAAACGTTTTTAAAAATGGCATACTATTTAATCCTTGTAATGATTTAGTTGTCCTTAGGAACCAAGTAGAAAGCCATGGTGAAGAGCATATGAGGCCAAGCGTGGAGGTGGAGCCATCAAGTGCAAATCAATTACTGTTCATGGGTTCGGACCTTCTGATAGCGTGCATTTCAAACAGGCATAGCCGCTGATCCAGAAGGGTGCTCGGGGCCCATGAGTACTTTCTGGAAAACTTATGAAGTCTACTTTCATATAGTTTTGGTCCCATGTCTAAATTCCTTCTAAGCTGTTCGAAATCAGCGAAACAAACTGCGTATCTCATCCAGTCCGAGTCAGTTTTGGGCCTTGGGACTTGTAATAAAGGTTGTTCGGTTGGCCCTTGTTATAGCGTACCTATCATATATTGTAACCTATAAATAGCTAGCCATCGTCATCTTTAGGGTTTAGGTTTTGTTTAGATTATTTTGCCACTTTTGCAGTTTTGCCACTAGATCGATTTGTGAAACACCAACTTCATGTGCTAATCATTCATCTGTAATTTAGATTGTGTTCTTACATGTTCTTGATTTTTTTTCAATTGTTTGCAGGAGCAAAACCTTCATGGTGAGGTCTATTACAGTAGAGTGTAGTTGATAACTGTCATGCCCGGAATTTTTATCCAAAATTCTAGCACACTTATGTGTATTTAGCCCCGTCCAGGAATCAGCCGGGGTACACAAGTGATAACATTAATAAACAGAGTACACAACCTTAAATATTAAATAACGAGTACAATTATTACAGAGGTGGATAGAACCTCTCCGGCTGAATTAAACTCTAGCAACGGAAAAAGTAAACGTCTAGCGTAGACGGCTCCACTCCACAAGCATCTTGACTAGGCTCAGGTTAGTCCTCCATATCACCTTCATCACTGAAGTATTCTTTCTTTGATGGTGTTGGTTATAGCAAGGTGAGTATATGGAATACTCCGCAAATCACACATCATAATGCAAGTATGCACAGGGTATAACAAAGATAGGCATAATAGGACTATTTAACATAAATAGCATTTAAATAAGCATTTAAGAATTATAAAACAATTAAGTAATTAAGCAATAATAATTCAACACTAAACAACCTTTCCCGGCTGAACAGACCCATCCTCTCCATACCCGGAGAGTAACCAAACCACCTCTCGATACCCGGAGATTCTATGTTAACCATATTATTCCAATTAATCATTATAGAGCAGTGTGAGACTAATCATGAAAAATATTGTTAGGCTCATCCATAACCGTGGGTATGACTATTCGAATAGTTTTACTCTGATCAGAGGTGTATCCTGTATAGACTCACTTAGTGCCCCCGTGGACTTATCACCACCACTTCACAGTCTGGTTTTCCATATCGGATCATGCTATACAACAAGTCAAGCCATTACCCATTCAGACCTTTGGTTAGTACAGTAATTGCTTCATAATAGTAGCTCACGAACCGGTCCGTAATTGTCATGAGCACGATCAGCAAAACCATGTGCTCACAACCCACCATAGTCAATTTTTAGTTGGAATATTAATTAACCAACCACGACCAGCCGTCATGAGCTATCATTAATTATCTATAGTGAAATTATAAGTAAAGTATATGTCATCTCACATAAAATGATACTAGTGTTTCTAAGCATGGCTAAGCAAAACATAATTATTCTAGCCAAACCATTATAAAAGATCATAGCTAGTCAAATTGTAACCCAAGGTGACAAGGTATAGAGAGACAATAGCAAAGAGGACCGTAACAAATGAATATAAGATCACCATCCCGATGACATTTAAAAATAAGTGCAATAGTTGAATGAAAACAAGAATTTAAACATAGCATCAATATGCTCAAGGGATTTTGGACCCATGTGACTTGCCTTGCTGCTCTAGATTATCCCTCATGAATTCCTCGACGTAGAATAGTTCCTCCGAAATGTCAGTAACTAAATAAACAAAACAAGAAAAACAGTATATAAGAACACATGAACAGACCATAGAAATATTTTTATTGGATAGATCTCAATTTTAGATAAATTTTGCAAGTTGAATCACCCCAAACGAAGTTCAGATGAATTAGTTATGATTTTTAGAAGTTAAATTGATTTAAACCATATACAGAAATTATTAAAGGAATTATGATGCAATAAGGAATTATTTTTAAAAGAAAAAGAGAATTTATTGTGCATTAAGCTCGGGTTCACCGTGGACCAGGTTCATAGTGATGGTATACGAAATCCAACGGCGAGATTGAACTGATCAGCCACAGTGGACGGACGGGTCATGCAGTGCTGACACGACGGTCACGTGGAACTCACCAGCAGCGGTGGTGGCGCGGGATCCTATGGCTGACGACGAACGGTGGTGCGATGGCAAAAACCGAGAGCACCAAGAGAGAAAGAGAAAGGAGGGCATGGCAAACCTTCTGGTGTCGAGCATGGCGGCGACCAGCGATGACCTTCGAGCGGCGGCTTGCTCCTGATCAACAGTAAAGATGGCTTTCCGATAGGCTTCAGCGATGGCGAAGAGGTGGCTAGGGTGCTCCTCGTCCTAGCGAAGCTTCTGGTGATGACAACGGGCTTCGGCGGCGACGAAATCAACAGCGGTGAGTGGCTGAAGGGTTGCCGAGGCGGTGGCACTCGGATTTTCGGCCGAACGGAGGCTAGCGGCTAAGGCGAGCTGTGGTTAGGTCTTAGATAGAAAGAGTGAGGGGCGGCAGTGCTTATAAAGGCCAAAGGAAAGGGAGACCGGGTCGGACACGGCTGGAACCCGGCGGAGGAAAGCTAGTGTTCCCACTTCCTTACGGGAGCTCGGTTTCCCACCATGTTAGTTCGGGATTCCTCAATTTTCAAGAGGGAAAACAAGAAGGAGAGGTCGAGGAGCAAAAGCCTTCAACCAATTTTGGAAACTGTGGGCTAAGGCGAGCGGAGAACGACGGCGGCGTGGTGGAGTCGGACTCCGGCTCCGGGTAGAAGATGAATCTGACAAGTGGGCCGCACTAGTCAGCGAGACCAGAAGAAAAAAGCCGCGTGGGCCGTCTGGGCCGGCGACAGAGAGAGAGAGAGAGAGAGAGAGGAGTAGCGGCCAGCACGCACGTGTGGGGAGAGAGGGAGAGGAGCAGGCCGAAGGGGATATATGGGCCGGCTTACGGCCCAGTCGTCCGCGAAAGAATTTTAAAAACATTTTTCTTTTATATAATTACTGAAATGATGTTTCATTACTAAAAATACTTCCCTTGCTACAAAAATTCTCAGAAAAATCTTGGAGACTAAGGATTGAGTGAAGTATTTAACAAAAATGTTAATTTAATTTCTAAAAATGCTTTGACAAATGATTTATTAATTTAGGTGATTTTCATAGTGTGACAATAACGACGAGACCTATGGGTGTAGCAGTTGCGAGGTGACGATCGGCTGATCAAAAGACTCAAAATGTAAATGTCTTCACATTGCCAAATCAAACCTATCAGAAGATTGGGCACCTATTGGAGCTACAGGTTGCCCAATAGGTATCACCTATTTCCCATCTGTTTAATTTTTGTTTGATTTACCTAGAGTCTAAAAAAAGCCAAAGAATTATATTACCATCGTGTCCATCGTAGTTTTAGTTTTCCACCATCCAAACCCTTTTGTGCCTTTGCAAGTTTAATTTTAGTTTCACTCTATTGAGTTTGTGTCCTAGGTTGAGTCTAGTCGCTGGTTTAGAGTCGTGTTCGTGGTGTCTAGTTTGAGTTGTTGCTTTGTGTGAGAGCCTTCCTTGAGACCGACTGTGGAGGCCATGAGCCCTGGGTACCTTATCACAAGCATATGGGCCACTCGGACAGAGGATGGGCCGAGAGTTATAATTAGAGGTATAGTAGCACCCGGCAGACTTTGCCTTGTACAAAAAGGAATATACAGTCCTAGTCGGGTAAGATGTATCTCTAAGAAGGAAATACCTTGGCCATGTCCGGCTGGGATTCCTACCTTGTACCCCTGTCCTCCGATATATAAGGGGAGGCAGGGCGCCCCATGAGGGCAGATCATCAAGAGTTCGTCAGAACCACCACCATAATCCTCAAAGGAATACATCCCAACTGGACGTAGGGTATTACCTCGCATCGAGGGCCTGAACCAGTATAAAATCTCCCGTGTTCCTTTGCAATCCACCGAGTTTCCATCCACCGAGTAGCCCCATATTCATATTGTCGGTGTAAAACATCGACAGTTGGCGCGCCAGGTAGGGGCTTCGGCGAGATCTACACCAACAATCTCGATGGATCCTACATCAGGAGTCGACAGCGACAAATTCTCCCCTAGAGACATAATAACCTTTGGAAGCCTCGACTTCATTGCCGACTAGATCGGCAATCTCACCTTAGCCGATGCAGATCCAGTCCAACCGGCCGAGGAACTAGCTGACTCCACGCCAGTCGGCTCACAAGACGTTGCGCCAACTATCATCAATCTAATGCAGCAATCTTCAACTTCGCCGAGCTTTGGGACAACTCTCTCCTTCGGCGTCCGACTCGTGCTAGGCCTTGAGCCAGCCCGGGTTGGGCTAGGAAGGGGAGAGATCATCAATCTCCCGCACGGGCTCAGCCACGCCGCAGATCTACACTTCATGCGGCAGACCCGATCCCCCACGGTTCAGTTTGGACATGGCTCAGAGCCGCTCCAAATTGGATCCAGGGAGGTCGGAGTCGTTCTCACTCCGATAAATTACTCAGATTCCAACTCCAAGTCAGACGACGGTTCGAACACTAGTTCGGACTCCAGTCTGGCGAGTTTTCTCCTGCCCCGCGATATCTTCATGGCTTCAACACCACCACCGGAGGTGTGCTGACTACAAGAGGAGCAGCAGGAGGAGGCACGCCGACTACGGCAACAAGAAGAGGCTGATCGCGAGGCCCGCAACGACGGGCTACGCAGGGCTGGGCGAACCGCTTAGCAACAGATTCTCCAGACCAAAGTTGACGACCACGACGTCTTCGTCACGCCACAACAGAACGTCGTGGCCGCAGCAACCCTGCTGGACACGCTCCAGCTCAGCCTTGATCACCAAGCCACCCCGACTATCGCCAAGGTCAAGGCGATGATTACAGCTGCTGCCTATCAGCAGCAACAGCAGTCAGGCTATACACTTGTACCGACCAACCGGTCGGGTTCTTCGGCGGCAGGATCATCTACGTCAGCACGACGCCGGGCAGCTGGCTCTAGTCGGCCACATGAGGAATCGCAGCAAACATCACTCGGCGACACTAACAACAACAATCGGCGGCGTCACTAGTACGATCGCCGGTTCAACCAAGACCTCTGAGTTCATCTACAACGCGACCTCCGATACGACATCAATGCTCGGCGCCGTCAACGTGAAGAAGACGATCGCCGCTGACTGGAGGACGAGAACGAGCGTTTCGGTCTTCACCATGAGCGGTTTAACCGCCACGGTCGGAGCCGGAGCCCTCATGAAGATGAAGGCGTTCCAGCTTTCACCCATGAGCTACATGACGTCGACTGGCCGTCGGGCTTCAAGCCTACGGGGATCGAGAAATACGACGGCAAAACCAACCCCGAGTCCTGGCTCACTGTATACACCCTGGCAATTCGAGCTGCCGGGGGTGACCATAAAGCCATGGCTAACTACCTCTCGTTCGCCCAGGCCGACTCGGCGAGGACATGGCTAACAGGGCTCCCAAGGCGGTCGATCGGTTCCTGGGGAGAACTTAGGGAGCGGTTCATCGCTAACTTTCAGGGGACCTACGAGAGGCCGTCTTCCAAGCATGATCTATATCAGCTGCATCAGAAGAAGAACGAGTCTCTACGCGACTTTATCAAGAGGTTCTCCGAGAAGCGCAACCAAATCCCAATGATCAAGGACGAGGCCGTCATCGCCGCCTTCCGCAAGGGAGTAAAGGACGCCCCATTCATCGCGAAGTTCACTTGGAAGCCTCCAGCCACCGTCTGGGCTCTCTTTGATATGGCAAACAAGTACGCCGACTCGGCCGAAGCGGTCACAGAGGCCCTCGACGAGAAGAAGGAGTCCGGACAGAAGGACCAGAAGGCGAAAGCCGACAACAAGCCATCAGAAAACAAGTCCGGCAATCGCAAGCGGAAGTCGGACAACGGGGTGGCCAACATGGAGCGAACTCGGTCGCGGCCCCAATGGAGTAACGACTACCAGAAGGTCATGAACGGGCCATGCCCCTTCCACCCCAAAGGCAAGCACGCAGCCAAAGACTGCTTCATGCTCAAGAAGTTTGCTGTCGAGCAGGCTTCGTCATCTGACACCGACAAGAGCAAAAACAAGCCAGATTAGGATTCGGCCGACGATTTTCAAGATCCCCAGGCCGAGCTCAACCACATCTTCGGAGGGCCGTCTGCGTATGAGTCTAAGCGCAAGCAGAAGCTAACAGCATGCGACGTCAATGCAATCTCTACAGCAGACACCCCCCAATATTTGCGCTGGTCAAAGACGTCCATCACGTTCACCCGCACTGATCATCCAGATCGGGTTTCACACCTGGGACGCTATCCACTCGTCCTGGACCCGATCGTCAAGAACATCAAGTTGAAGAAGGTTCTCATAGACAGAGGCAGCGCACTCAATATCCTCTTCGCCAAGACCCTGGACGAGATGAAGATTCCTCGTTCAGATCTGCGGCCGAGTAAGGCGCCCTTCCACGGGATAATTCCTGGCCTATCTTCAACTCCACTCGGGCAGATAAACTTGCCGGTCACCTTCGGCACGCGGGACAACTTTCGCATAGAAAACATCTGCTTCGAGGTTGCCAACTTCGAGACCACGTACCACGCGATACTCGGACGACCGGCGCTCGCCAAATTCATGGTGGTACCACACTATACATACATGGTGCTCAAGATGCCAGGGCCAGCAGTAGTCCTCTCCCTCCGCAGCGATGTCAAGCAATCCTTCACCTGCGACAAGGAGAGTTGCGAATTGGCTCAATCACAAGAGGCGGCAGTCGGACGCAACAGCATTCGGCAAGCCGTCACAACTGAAGTCGAGGAAGATCTAGTTCTGGCCAAAAAAGCAGCGAAGTCAGGAATTTCAGCAGACTCGGACATGAAGAAGATCCCCCTGGACCCTTTCGACCCCTCCAAGATTGCTCTAGTCGAGACCAGACTCGACCCCAAATAGGAAGCCGCGCTTGTCACCTTCCTCCAAGCCAACAAGGATATCTTTGCGTGGAAACCGTCCGACATGCCGGGCGTACCAAGGGAGGTGATCGAGCACGCCCTCAACGTGAAGACAGACGCCAAGCCAGTCAATCAACGGCTGCGGCGCTTCGCTCAGGACCGGAAAGATGCTATTCGGGAGGAGATAACCAAGCTTCGTGCAGCCGGGTTCATCAAAGAGGTCTATCACCCGGATTGGCTGGCAAACCCAGTCCTAGTCTGGAAGAAAAATGGTAAATGACGCATGTGCGTCGACTACACTGATCTCAACAAGGCATGCCTCAAAGATCCATTGGGTCTACCGAGAATAGATCAGGTGGTGGATTCAACTGCAGGGTGCGACCTTCTCAGTTTTCTCGACTGCTACTCGGGATACCACTAAATCAACATGAAGGAGGAAGACTTCATAAAGACGTCTTTTGTCATGCCGTTTGGAGCATACTGCTACATCAATATGCCGTTCGGTTTGAAAAACGCTGGAGCAACGTATCAACAGGCAATTCAGCGGTGTCTACACACTCAGATCGGGCGCAACGTGGAGGCCTATGTTGACGACGTGGTGATCAAGACCAAGTCCAAAGAAGACCTCATCGCTGACCTGGAAGAAACCTTCCAAAACCTTCGAAGATTCAAGATGAAGTTGAACCCAGAAAAGTGCGCCTTTGGTGTACCATCCGGCAAGCTACTCGACTTCATCGTCTCGCATCGCAGCATCGAGGCCAACCTGGAGAAAGTCAATGCAATTATGAACATGGCTCCCCCGACTAACCAGAAGGACGTCTAGAAGCTGACAGGCTGCATGGCGGCACTCAGCCGGTTTATTTCCCGACTGGGCAACGGGGCATGCCCTTTTTTAAGCTATTGAAGAAAACAGACAATTTCCAGTGGACTCTCGAAGCCCAGCAAGCCTTCGAAGACTTCAAGCAATTTCTCATATCACCCCCCGTGTTGGCATCACCCATGCCCCAAGAACCGCTACTGCTATATCTGGCGGCAACTACTCAGGTAGTCAGCACGGTGATGGTGGTTGAGCGATCCGAACAGGGTCACATCCAAAGAGTTCAA
Source organism: Oryza meyeriana var. granulata (assembly GCA_003991445.1). NCBI lineage: Eukaryota > Viridiplantae > Streptophyta > Magnoliopsida > Poales > Poaceae > Oryza > Oryza meyeriana. The sequence goes on along the minus strand of RYFJ01002420.1, from coordinate 145,146 downwards.
AGGCCAGTCTACTTTATCAGTGAGGTCCTTGCCGACTCGAAGACGAGATATCCGCAGGTCCAGAAGCTACTCTATGGCCTACTCATAACTGTCCAGAAGCTGGTGCACTATTTCCAAGCACACCAGGTCACGGTGGTCACATCGTTTCCACTCGGGGACGTCCTGCATAACCGCGAGGCCACCGGCCGAATCATTAAATGGGCGCTCGAGTTGATGGCATTCGACATCACCTTTCAGCCACGGACAGCAATCAAATCACAAACTCTAGCCGACTTCGTGGCCGAGTGGACAGAAGTTCAAATGCCTACATCAACAGTGAAGCTAGAGCAATAGACAATGTAATTCGACGGTTCTCTACGGATCGGCGGCACTAGGGCTGGCGTCGTACTGACGTCCCCCACCGGCGAAAAACTCAAGTACGTTCTACAAATCCACTTCCCAGCTTCCCACAATGTCACCGAGTACGAGGCACTTATCCACGGGATCCGCATTGCTATATCACTCGGCATTCGTCGACTGGTTGTGCGCGGGGATTCTCAACTCATGGTGAACCAAGTCATTAAGGACTGGACATGTCTCGACGATAACATGGCAGCATACTGTCAGGAGGTCCGCAAGCTGGAAAACAAGTTCGACGGGCTGGAGATAACACATGTCCTACGACAATACAACGATGCTGCAGATGAATTGGCAAATATGGGATCCAAGCGAGAAGCGGTCCTGACAGGGATCTTTGTCGAGCAACTTATGGAGCCATCAGTCAAGAAGAAACCGGCACCGGAGCAGTCGGGAGGCAAACCTACCCCGGCGACAGACGAGGTGCTGCACATATGTCACGATTGGCGGACTCCTGTTCTCAAATTCCTCCTGGACGATGAACTCCCAGAAGATCGCAACCAAGCCGAACAGATCAAACGTCAAAGCAAGAGTTTCCTAGTCATCGGAGAAGACCTGTACTGAAGAAGTGCATCCGGTGTCCTCATGCGCTGCGTCACCACCGAGGAGGGCAAGCAGATTCTGCAATCGATCCACTCGGGAATATGTGGCAACCACGCTGCATCCAGGACGTTAGTCAGAAAGGTTTACCGGTAGGGATTTTTCTGGCCAACTGCTGTAACAGATGACAAAGACATTGTTCGCACATGCGAGGGTTGCCAGTTCTATCAAGACAAACCAATCTCCCAGCCCAAGAACTCCAAACAATCCCAATCTCTTGGCCCTTCGCAGTATGGGGGCTGGACATGGTCGGGCCCTTCAAAAAAGCACCAGGAGGGTTCACACACTTGTTCGTCGCAGTGGATAAATTCACCAAGTGGATTGAGGCCAAACCCGTTGCAACCATAACAGCGGCACGAGCAAAGGACTTCATCATGAGTATATTATACCGATTCGGGGTCCCTAACCGCATCATTACCGACAATGGTACTCAGTTCACGGGTGGCATGTTTCAAGATTTCTGTGACGACTTCGGCATCAAGATCTGCTACGCATCTGTGGCACACCCGTGGAGCAACGGGCAGGTTGAACGCGCCAATGGTATAGTCTTACAAGGTATCAAGGCCAGGATATTCGACCGACTACAACCATACGTAGGCCGGTGGGTGCAAGAACTCCCATCTGTTCTCTGGTCTCTCAAAACCATGGTTAGTCGGGCAACAGGGCAATCCCCTTTCTTTCTGGTCTATGGTGCTGAGGCTGTGCTACCAACCGAGTTAGAGTTCGGCTCTCCACGAGTTCAGGCTTACTTAGAAGACATCTCAAGCAATACCTGATTGGTCGAACTAGATTAGTTGGAAGAAGCGAGGGATATCGTAACAATCCAGTCGGCAAGGTATCTTCAAGGACTGCGTCGTTATCACAATCACAATGTCCATGGCCATGCCTTTTTGGTTAGAGATCTCGTCTTGAGAAAAATATAAACCACCAAAGACAGGCATAAACTATCCCCAATCTGGGAAGGACAGTTCATTATAGCGGAGGTTACTCGGCCAGGCACCTACCGACTGAAGACCGAAGGCGATGCCCTCATCAGCAACTCATGGAATATAGAACAGCTACGTCCTTTCTATACCTGAGTTTTATACTTTCCCATGTGTACAGTTTTTCTCTGACTCACTACGCCGCTTGTTTCAACCGAGTAGTGAGTCGGGGGCTGCATGTATTATATGTGCTCTGTCAATAATATACGAGCCTGTGTTACTTAAGTTATGAAGTTTTACTATGACCTTCCCATGTCTGCCTGAGTACAGCTTTCTGCGGTGAACATTTTTATTAAGTTCCTATAGATTAACTCGGTGTAGGCTATATGGTCGAGTAAAGCTAATGACAACTGAGTAATAGTCTAAAGCTTGGCGTCATTGCACATATATTTACACATGTCTTTACAAAAATCCACAATACACCGACTGCATGATATACTGTTTTTACAGACCCAGGTCTCGGGCGATAATCTCTGCAGTCGGCCTCGCCTTAGCTATCAGCTCTAGCGCCTCCTCAGGAGTCGTCTCCTTGGCAAACCCCTCCCCGATGGCTTCAACATCTACCCTTGGGTAGATGGACTTGGTCATTGCTAGGGTCTGGACCACGCTGGCAATAACATGCTCATCTGAGTATCTCTTCAGGGCACCCGGTGCATCTTTAAGGCGCTCCTCCAGCTGGAAGATTGTGCTAGAGCTGGTTCCCACAGGACTAGGGTCCATCAGGTCAAGGAGCCCTTTCATGGACTCACCAAGGGTTTCACGTGACTCCTTGACTACCCTGATCTCCTCTGTGAAAGCTTGAAATTGGATCTGGGAATTGGCTCTCGCAGCTACCTGGGTTCACTGACAAGTAAACTTGTTAAGCAAAGCCATAGATGGAGTAATTAATGGATTGGCTAAGGTTACTGTCAGAGCGGAGACTTACTTTTGTAGTCGGCCTCCCACTTGGCTATGGCCTTCTCCAGTTCAACTTTTTCTTTCTCGAGCTTGGTATTGGCCTTTTTCAACTCAGCCTTCTCTTGCTCAAGCTCGGTTTTGGCCTTTGTCAAGTCCGCCTTGTCCTTTTCAAGTTCGGCCCTGGCTCTCTCGGCCTTCGTTAGCTGTTCTTCTCCCTCCTTTTGGGTCTTCAACTCGGCTTCGAGGGCTGCACGACAGATTAGTCAAGAACTCAACGTTGCAGTCAAGACACAACTGGGCAGTCGGGAGCAACATAGCTGGAGAAATATATTAAGGATTTGGTCAGGAAGAAGTATTCTGGAGGCTCACCTCTTATCTTCTTGGCTTGGTCCCAATTCTCACTCCTGAGTTGGGTGACAGCCTCCCTCAGCCAAGATTCCCTCTCCTGGCTGCGCCCTTCTACTTCGGCTTTTAAGGCCCGAAGCTGGTCCAATTCTTGAAGCTGGGGGGCAACCTGGGTCAGGACCTCGTGCATCTTCTCTGAGTGATCAACAAGCTTCTGCTCGAGGAGAAACAAGTCAAAGCAGAGTCAAGCGTCAAGAAAGACTACCAAGATTCCAATACAACGAAAATCATACCTGAATCCCCTGGGACGCGGCGATTGTGGCACGAAGCAAGTCTTCACGCTCCTTTTCCGCCTCTGCCTCATCATGCTTGTAGCTCCGCGCAGTTTTGTTGGGCGCTGTCCAGCGGAACATCCTCGGGAACTTGCGCGGAGGGGCCTCGATCCTAGGGAGGTCTGGTCTATCTGAAGGAAGGGACAGCGATGACGATGACGACGACAACAGTGACCAGGATGGCGATGGGGTCCTGACCCCCAACTCGGCGGCCTCAGGGGCTTCGGGGGCTGGCTTAGGAGCCGCGGCGACAGCTTCGGCAACGGGCGCTCTCTCAGGGAATAGAACAGCGGCTTCCGTAACCGTCCCTTGGTCGGCCGGGGTCGGTGGCCCTACAGTCGGGGTGGTCTTAGTTTCTGCAACTGGGGCCACCGCCGGCTCAGCAGGCATGCTCGCTGGCGCTGGATTGGCTGGGGCAAGCTCGACAGCAGGGGTAGTCAGTGTGGTCTCCTTAAGATTAATGTCAGCCCGCTTCCTGCGTAACGAGTCAGACATCAAGACGCTACAATGCCAAACAAAATCTTCAGAAGATGCAAAGCAACCTCTTGGAGAACTTGAGCTTCTGTCCGGGAGAGCTGCAAGTCGACGCTGGAGGGCCGCTGGCTATTAGGCCTGACAGCACGGTAGTTGGCAGCAGCACTTCCATCCTAGTCGGCCCCGCTTGTGGAGTGGCCGGCTGGGGTGACTGCGAACTCGGAGGCGCCATCCTTGGCCTCGATGTTGTTGGGCTTGGCAGCGCTGAGCTTGACTTCTTACTTGGCGGTGTGCTTTTTGGGCTCGATGTTGCTGAGCCCAACTGCGCTGGTCCCAATCCGGGGCTTGAAGGCCTAGCGGCTGCACTGGTGGTGTCTCTGATCTTGAGGCTCCCAGCTGCGGCACTTGGCCTGATGACCTTCTTCTTGCCCTCGTCTACGACAGGCTTCTTCCCCGCTTTCTTGGAGTCGGGTTGGGCAGCGGAAGGACTTCTCGGCCTCTTCTTCGATTTCATGGCCGACAGCGGACGGGAGTCATCATCAAACTCCTTGCACCACTACAAACGATTCAACAATATGCATCACGTGATGCTGAGCAACTACAGATACATATCTACAGGCATTGATCACAGAAGAGAAGCAAGGGTTACCTCGGGAGAAGGCCGGTTTCGGTTATAAGCCGCGATGGAGCGCTCTGCGTCCTCGGTTTTGACCACCCCACTGGAGAAATAACTGAACAATGTTTCGGTCACTTTTTGCTAGTCAGCCACCTCTCAGCTTTCTCGGTCAGGGTCATTTTTCCCTTGGTAATCCCAGTAGAATTCACTCCTCAGCTTCAATGGCTGGATGCACCGGGTCAGGAAACGCTTGGCCACCTAGGGGACGGTCAGGCTGGCTCTCTTAAATTTCTCCAATCTTGCCAGCAACTGATGCACTTGGCCCATCTCTTCGAAAGTTGGATCTGATGACCAATTTGGCGAGACCACCGGAGGCGAGCCGGTGAATGGAGGTAGGGAGGGTTCCAGATCAGAACAGTAGAACCACTCCTTATACCAACCTTTCAAGGAGGATCTTAGAGGAAGATTGATATATATTTTCTTCATTTCACTCCTCAACTGAAGGCCAGCTCCCCCAATCACCTGGACCCTATTCTTGGAGGGCTGGGGCTTGATGTGGAATAAATTTCTAAAGAAATTAAAGTGGGGTTCCACACCCAAGAAGCACTCGCAAAGAGTCACGAATATAGAGATTTGCAAGATTGAGTTGGGATTCAGATTCATCAACTCTAATCCATAGAAGCTAAGAAGACGGCGGAGGAATTCAGAAGAGGGAAGAAATAAACCCCGGTTGAAAAAAGAAACAAAAACGACAGTCTCGCCGGCTTGGGGATTTGGAACCGATTCACCTGCGGCCGGGCACCAGCGGATGATGTTATGGCTTTGCAGCCGCAGCAACTTCTCCAGATTTTCCAGCTTCAATCGGCCACAATCTGAGGTCGGCCACACCTCATCTGACGCCCCAACGAAATCTGGAGCCCTCGGCATGGTTGGGAGACAAGAAGATTTGGGGGAAATGTGGTCGGGGGCTTGGAATGGACAAAGGGAAGCGGAATCGCTCGAGCTTCAATGGGGAGGAGCAAGCAATGACAAACCCTAGCGGAGCGGGAGGCAAAATTTCGGCGCGGAGCTAGGAAGACGAAACGATTGGTCGCTTGAGGAAGATGAGGAATCTTTTCTCTCTCCCCAGCCTTTATAGAGCATGTGCCGACTCATGGGCTTGGGCTTACACAGTCGGTACTGGGCCACCAAGATATGAGTTTCTACAGTAGCACGCTCGATATGGGCCGTTCGCTGGCTGCGTTAAAATCGCAGTACAGGTGCTACCAACAGAAACCGATGAGGTAAACAGATATGCTTCATGAAGGCCTAATTGCTAAACATATATGTTGGGCTATCTGTTTTATCCACTAGGTATTGAGGATATATCCTTATAAGGATCACAAGTTGGTCTTCATCAACATTGGGGATGCAGGTATCTCTCAAGTACACCTAACCACGCAATGGATCTATTTTCATAAAGTGGTACTCGGCCTATATGCTTGGCCAAAAGTTGCCATGAGCGACATTATTCCAGCCGACATGACGGTGAAGAGTCTAACTTCCAAGTAGTGCATTACTCAGGAGACACTATACATATTCTTTCCAGCTGACACGATGCTGAGGAGTCTAACTTCCGAGTGGGACGCCACTCGGGAAAGACTATAAACCCCCTTTTCCGGCTAACATGAAGCTGAAGAGTCCCATATACGAGTGGCATGTTACTCGGCAAGACTATAAATTATATTCCGGTTGACATGATACCGAAGAGTCTCATATACTAGTAGTATACTACTCAGGAAAGACTACAAGGTTAAAGATCTTTGACTTTATGTTGAATTGTTTTCATAATTAAGCACAAAGTCGAGGGCTACACCTAATAGGTGCACCTATTCGGCGTACACTATTCATACATCTATATGAAGCCCTTCATAGCCTCACTGCCAGCTGACATGAAGTAGGACTCGGGAAGAAGACGCACTCAGATAAAGAGTACTCGGGAGCAATGCACTCGGGCAATCTTCACCGTGGAGGATGATCACTCGGCATTAGCTGTGACTCAACTATGAAGATCTCAGGGGCTACTGTGGAGGCCATGGGCCCCAGGTACCTCATCACAAGCATATGGGCTACTCGGATAGAGGATGGGCCGAGACTTGTAATTAGAGGTATAGTAGCACCCGGCAGACTTTGCCTTGTACAAAAAGGAATATACAGTCCTAGTCGAGTAAGATGTATCTCTAAGAAGGAAATCCCTTGGCCGTGTCTGGCTGGGATTCCTACCTTGTACCCCTATCCCCCAGTATATAAGGGGAGGCAAGGCGCCCCATTAGGGCAAATCATCAAGAGTTCGTCAGAACCACCACCATAATCCTCAAAGGAATACATCCCAACTGGATGTAGGGTATTACCTCGCATCGAGGGCATGAACCAGTAAAAAATCTCCCTATGTTCCTTTGCAATCCATCGAGTTTCCATCCACCGAGTAGCCCTATATTCATATTGCCGATGTAAAACATCGACACCGACCTTTCCTGCAATGATCGATCTTGCATGAAACAACCAAATACATCAACAATACAATCAACCAGGTAGATGCCATGAAGAAACTCTCGATGGTGAGGCAGGAGTACGCGGTGACAGGGTCTGAGGCGAAGAGGTTCTTGTTGGCGAGGCACGACGGAGATGTGGGATTTGAGGCGCAGACAGCGGCTGAGGGACAGGAGATCGTGGTCAAAGCGCGCCGACAGATGATCAGAGCGTGAGGGGGTGTCAAGGCACAGAGGATGTGTGGGGTCAATGGAGGCAGGGGTGGGGTCGCCCAAGTCATCGTAAGTCATCTACGGCTTTTCCTTAGTGTGCTGACTGTTGCTTGCATCCTCGTCCACACCACCCCAGATCTAAAGGATTGAGATCACGGCGTGCACATCTTCTTCACCAACACTGTCGGTGGGCTCATAGGGATTTGCTCTACCTTCTCACCCAGGCTACTGCTCCGAGGCGGGCCTGTGGCTGCGTCGTGGACTGATCAAAGGCGAGGCATGGTGCAGACAACGCCTGAGGGGGTGAGAAAGAGGCGTCGGAGGCGACGCGAAGACGTTGAGGAGGCGGTAGGAGGTGGCGGTGGCAACGAGGCGGAGATGGAGAGACAGCGAGGTGGTGCCTGAGACGACTGCAGTTTGGCAACGAATCCGAGGTGATACGACTATGGCAGCACCTTAGAGAAGAGGAGCTAGTGTTTCGACTGGAGGGAGGGGGATTGGGGTCGCACTAGTGGCGGGGGGAAGTGAGTGGGAGATCGGGGTGTGTGGGGGACAGTGGCAAAGCGGGAATGATCTAGGTCATTGGATGGATGTATGTGGATGTATATGGGACGTTAGATATATCACATGATGATGGTCATGGTCATGAGTAAAACGAATTGTTGTATTATAGGGTTGATGTGCAACATGATAGATGTATTGATGCATCAGTACACACCCACTGCCTACCCCCACTCTCTTCCTCCATGCGCGCGCTGTCACACCCCTATCTGGCACCGCCGTACAACGACATCAAATAGGCCATGCAGCAGGAAAACAACGCGAACTACTTCCCCATGGAGCCACGATACCGATACCAGTCCTAGGACGCAGCGCTGGTATCCAGGAAAATCAGACATGCATCACTGCAGAACCTTAAATAATTAAATAGACATATACCTTAACTTACGTTGCAGCTTTAGAGCAAGCTGGAGAAAGCAACGAACAGCACAGAGGCAGTGGCAGCAGCGGAACAGCGGACTAAGTCCCAACACACAGGCAATGGCTAGGAACCAGGACGAAACCCTAGTCTTCACTTCACTGCAACTCCAGCATCCAGCTCCCAGCGGAGAACTATATATACAGAGCAAGGGTGAGTACTTACGTACTCAGTAGGCCAAGTGAACTTAGGTAGTTGTTGTAGGCTCCAAAGAGAGGCTGGATATTTTGTAATATGCTTTATTTAAATTCTTTTAGAATCTGCTAAGTGTGTGCTTCTCAATAATCAGGGCGAGTTGAGTCTCGCCCGATTGAAGTGAAAGATGCATCAATCTTTATCTCTCCAGTTTTCGCAATCTCTAGATTTCACATCAAACCGGCTCTTAGAGCCAAAACATTTCTCCGGACTTCCCGAGTCTTGCTGTCCACAATAGCCAAGCCATTTCATCGGACCTCCAGCATCCTTAATGGCACTTCCTTCCCACAATTCCCAAACCACACACACGTTTTACAAACAGGGTAAAATAAAACTACACTAAGTAATCACCTCACATCTGCCCATGACCATGGGCACGGCTGTTCAAACAGTTGTTGACGCCGAAAACCGCCGGGTGTGCCAAAAAGCTTGCTGACGATCTGGTTCGGCGTCTGGTGACACGCGAAGGCCTGGGAGATCTGCTTAGCTCCAGTGCAGGTCCCAAAATATTTGAGGTTCGTAGGCGTGCCAGTCAATTTGACCCCGCAATTGACAAGGAGATGAAGAAATTTGATTACTGATCCAATCGGCCAGCAAGCCGATACGGATTCCTTCCAGCCGATCGCCACTATGCTCGTGCCCGGGCCCTCGCCTGTACTCGCGTTCTTGCTCCCGGGTCCTCATTTGTGCTCGCGCCCGGATCAGCAGCAATTGCACATCGGCTATCGGCCGATACGGGCTGATGTGGGCTCCTTGTAGCCGATGGCCGATGGCACCTGTGTATTGGCTAAGAAACCGATAGCTCTATGAGCAAATAGACAAGATGTCAGTATAACATGTGCATCGGCTAGAAGCCGATGATAAAATAGATAGGCAGAATAGTGAGCTAGCCGACTGCCAAGGAAACACATGTGCATCGGCTAGAGAACCGATGATAAAATAGATGACCAAAATAGTAGAGATAATACAGTCGGCTTTATAAAAAGATAACATATCAGCTAAGCACTCCGATAGAACGTCGTATACACACCGATCGGCTCGACAAGGATAAATCTATTATTATCGATCTAGTAGTTCAAACCTAACTGATGCAGCACAGATCGATAATAGTAAAGGAACCTCAACAAACCGATAGATCTAATGCAACTGTGATGAAAATAACTTACCGGCTATACATTCCGATAAGACGCTTGCACAGAGGATATCAGCCTAACAGGAATAATTTATCGCTAGCAGTTTAGTAGGTCGGACCCAACCGATGCAGCACAAACTGATGATAAACTACCCCCGATAAACTGATAAAAACTATGCACGCGTGATGTGATATACCTGACCAGCCTAAGAGGTCGGACCGAACCGATGCAGCCGTAGACAGATCCGATACACCGTGGTAAGCCGACTACCATAGACCGACTAGAATATCGGACCTAACCGAGAAAGTCCTAGCCGATTGGTAGTCGGGGTAACGAGACTTACCCTCTCGCAGGAGTTCGGACCTAACCGATGCAGCCCCGCTCGAGAAGCAAGAACCCGTTGGTAAAGGGTGGCGATGCGCCGAGTTGTATTGATCGATTAGATGATTTACAAGGTCCCCGGGCATACGTATATATACCCCGAGTTACAAGAGTCCTTATAGGACACGGAACAAGACTTTCCTAACTAGAAAAGGAAAACTAACAGACCTGATCGGACAAGAGATCAGGTTTCCTAAAAGATAAAGCTATCTAACAGATAAGATAAATAACTGCCAAAACGTGGTCTTCACGATTCCTTCCAGGCTTGGTCTCTTCCAGATGAGCTTCCATTGGCTGACATGGCTTCTTTCCTTAACCGAACATGGATATGAATCGTGCCAAATTTTGGCGTTAACAACAGTTTAGACCTCGGTAGAGGGGGTACACTTTACCCACACGACGTGACTCACTCTAGTCACCACCTCGCACAGTACGGTATGATTGATGACATAGAGGTTTTCGTGACAAGGCATTTCCCCAGCCCTCCCAGGTTACCCCATGCTAGCTGGAGGGGTCCTCGAGACCAATCACAGCGTAGGTCCATGACCATGTTGTACCAGGAACCCAAGAGACACCCCCGACGCCCTCCCGCACGATCCACAGTCCAATGGTATGCAAGGCATCCCGAAGAGTCTAGTTACTCAATCAAGGGCTTCCCAATTCACCCATGTGATTGTACTGTCATATGCTCGGATGAAATTCCAAAGGAATCGGTTCTTAAAGCGACCACATAGGCATCACACACACCGGACCGGCCTTGTATCGCGAATCTCTATTTTTGAAACTCATTTTTTTGCTTTCACAAGGCACTGACTTAGGGGTCGGGTTTTCCAAACGTTTCGTAAAACCACATTTTACCCAAGAAGTTTCTCAATTTTTAAGTTTGAAGGGCGACCATCAGTACCTGCGCAATAGTGCATGAATAGCGAGGCGCAGCAGTGGTGGTTACAAGGGAACAGGGTATAACAATCACCAAGGGAGGATTTAAATGCAGTTAGTTTAGTAAGGTCCGCCGATCTGACTCGTAGATGGGACCGCACAGATCAGTGCATGCCTATCGATGCAAGTTTCACAATCAAGATAATTTAAATTTCAATTATAGGCTTGACTGATCAAAAGTGACTTGTCTTGCTCTAGGTTCTCACGAGTCTTCAAGAAATCGTCATGAAATCCGCTCCGAAACGAAATTTTCGGCGACCGTTACTATGCGCAAACACACAAAAATCTACACAAAGACCAATAAAAAGATTCTATTTAGTACTACTAATAGTGCTATCAGATAGCTCAGTTTTAGAAAATTACTGGAGTTGGAACGGAGTCAATCGGAGTTACGGATCAAAAGTTATGAATTTCCGAAGTTTATGTGAATATTTGGATCACTGAGAAAGGATATAAACAGATTTTCCATAGGAGAATATTCTCATAGTGCCAATGACAGCTAGGGCCCACTAGCAACTTGGACCCGCATGTCAGTGGGGAGGAAGGATGGCCAGGGAGTGGGCCGAGGGGATCAATGAGGTGGCCCACATGTCAGGGAGGAGAGAGGAGGGCTAGGCTGCTAGGTTGTGGGCTGAGGAGAGAAGGTGGGGCCTGATGTCAGCCACACAGGAGCTCCTCCACCGTGGGCCACTGGTTTATGGGGCCCATGAGTCAGTGGAACCAAGGGAAGACGCTCGGGTGGATCTAGTGGACTGAGGCGTGGAGTGGGTGTACATGGTGGTCTACCATGGGCCAAGAGGACATGGGCCCACCGGTCTATGACTAGGTCACAGGGACCGTGTGCACAAGCATCGGGGACAGGGTGCGGCCATCGCTCTGACCAAGCGGGGCCACACAGCAGGGTCGAGGAGGAGAGGCTCAAGGCTTAGCCGATCCGATGGCTCACGGCGGCAAGACCTCGCTGGAGAGCGGCAGCGCTTCGCGACGAGCGGTTGCACCAGTGGAAGGAGGGAAGCACAGCAAACCCAACCAATGGCAGGGATTGGTGAGAGGCCGTACAAAGGCAGTTGGCGACAGGAGACTGAGGTGGAGGGGAGAGAAGAGAGGAAGGCGCCCATGGCGGCGGTCAGGAGGGAGTCAAGGGAGGCTCAAGGGGGCGGCGGCCATTTTATTCACTGAGGGGAAAAACCGACGGCGGCTGGGCAGATCGGCGTCGAGGTCCGTTTGACGGCAGCGCCTTGCAGTAGCTTGCTGAGTGTCACACCCTGAGAATCGCTTTAATAAAAAATTGTTTTTGGGTAAATGGAAATACAAGAATACATAAGAAAGAATTTTGTCTGTGGAACTATTTGAATAAAATTTTGAAATTCTCCAATATTAAAAATCCCAAGTTGAAAATTTTTAATAAATACTTGGACGCTTTTATATTCCTGGGGTTTTGTCAGAATATTTTAAGCGTTTAAGTATTTATGATAATAAATTCTTCGTCTTTCGTAGTGGCATTTACTTCTGGTAAATTCCCCATGATTTAATAAATGCTCTAAAATTTTCTCAGAATTTTTGGAGCTCTAGAATTAATTTTAATGGGACAAAGATCATTTCAGTAATTAAATAAATATAAAATAAATTCCTTTTCCTTTCCTCTGTTCGGGTCGTTCCTGATTTAGTCCTTTGAAGTCTCCCCATTCATCATGAATTCTGACTCTCTCTTTCTTCTAGGGTTTTGTGTCACTCCTGGAACCCTAAAGCCTCCTCGGAATCTCAAATCCAAAGTTCCCGGGTTTAGTATTTTCCAAAACCCCTTTTCCGTCAAAACAAATCCAAATCTCCAAACGTCTGAGATTTCTCGAAATTCCAGTCCCAATAAAACACTCTTGTCAATTCCTTAATCCTGAAATATTTAGAATACTCAGAATATTCTATTTTTCCAGTTCCTGAGAAAATACTCTAATTTTCCACATCTCCAAAATATCCATATATTTTGGGAAGTTCAATTATGTCTCGGATATTCCGATCTATTGATCTCTACAAAATAACTTCCAATTTTATCACCGAATTATTACGAGATCCGGCTTCCCCAAATATTCCTTGATAAAATACCCTCCGTTTCCCGAACCCCTCAGAGTATATTCCATTTCCTAATTTCCTCCAAGTGTTCTCCGATTCTCAAATATATATATATATATATCCCGATACTCAAAACATTCCAAATCCCAACATTTCAATATTCCAAAACTCCGAGCACTTTCACAATTACCGATGCTCCAAAAAACATTTCCCCTAAAACTCTAAATGCGTCCATTTTTGTTCGAATCCTAATATATATGTGTATGTGTGTGCGTATGTATGTATGTATGTATGTATGTATGTATGTATTCCAGGTACCGGAATATTCCCAAAATTCGTAATATTTCTACAAATTTTCAATTCAGAAATATTCCTTAAAATCCTAACTTCCAATTTCCAAATTTTGGGTTTTTCCAGAAAACCCCTCCCTTTTCCTTTCTTTTTTTCCCCATCTTTTCTTTTGTTTTCCTTTCCTTTTCTCCCTCTCTCTCCTATTCATCTTCTTTCTTCTCTCCTTCGGTCTTCTCCCTCCCTCATTCTGGTCTACCCCAGGCGCCGCCCCTGCTGCCCCTCAGCTCGGCCGGCCTGCGCCCTTGCCCCATCCCCGGCACGTAGCTTCACCACTGGCCCGGCCCTAGTGCCGCCATCCTGTGCTCGGCCCAGCCCAAGGACGACGCCGCCGCGCCTCCCAGAATTGGTGGTGCCAAAATCGCCGAGCCACTGCCCTGACTCTCCCTCTCTTTCCCTATAAAAGGGCCACTGCACCGCCATCCCCCTGGTGCCCTAGATCGCGTCGCCTTCCCTAGCGCCATCGCCGCTCAAGCCCGCGCCGCCACCAAGCCGCCGCCGTGCCTCTGTGCCATGCCGCCGCCGCGCCTCTGCGCCACGCTGCCGCCTGCGTTCATCGGCGTCGTCCGTCGTCCTACTGCCAGCCCTAACCGCCGCTGCCCTACACACCATGCCTTTTCCTGCTACCCAGTGCCTGCGCCCCCTCACCACCCTGCCAGCGTTGTGCCACCGCCCTCTGCTCTCAAACAATGCCGCCATCGCTGCATCTGACCACTGCCTCCAGCCCGCCCGTGCCACCGCGCCCTGCCCAACTCCGCCATCTCCTACTGCCTAGCCCCGCCGCCTAACCGTGCCGCCGCCCTACTGCCACCATCCAGTGTCGTCGTTGGCGTCGTCTCCACGAGTCCTGCCTATAGCCGGTGAGCATCTCGGCTCTTGTCACTCTCAGTTAACTCCATACTCTACTTTGTGTCGTCATCGGCATCGTCGTCTTCATGTACACCCTGAGCCCCATCTACCCCTCCACCTCGCCCGTTCGCCGTCGTTTGCTGTCACTGATCGGTCGTCGCCGTCGCCTAGTCATTTTTCCCCATGTTGTCACTTGTGGCCGACAGTCCTCAACACCGTGCCACTGTCGAACGTCATCCCGGCACCACTGTCCTCCGTCGCTCAGTGCCGTCGTCTGCCGAACGCAGTGTCCGAGCCCCTCTGCGTGCAGCCATGACAGGAGCTCAGACGCGTGTCACCCTCGTGTGGGCCCCAACAGGCAGTCCTCGGACATAGAAGTGTGGAGCCGACATCCCCTCCCTTCTCTGTATGGCAAGTGGGCCCATGAACTATGACCCGATTCGATCTCGTCCTTTGAATCCTCACGACTCGGTCGTAGCCGTCCAAGACACATAAAATCTCGGTTTAATCTCGACCGTTTGATTCCCCGAGATTGATCCCACCTGTAGGATCCTCTTCATTGTGTCACTCCGCCATCTCTGCCCTAGTGGCCCGTGTCGCCATTTCATCCCTCGTCTTCCACCTCAGCATTTTATCCATGTGTGCATCCATCTCATCGGTTCATCAGCCACCACATCCCTCTGGTCCATAGACCTAATATGCCAGTGCCTTGTCAACCCTAGCCCAATCCGCCACTCCAGCTACTCCTCGGATCGGTGAACCTAGTGTGTGAGCCATGTCTATGACAGTGGACCCCACCCATCGACCCCTGAGAATACTTATTTTAATCCGAACATCCAGAGAATATTCTAGGGAATATTCCTTCCCAATTTCTTTTGGATTATCTCAGAATTCAATCTTTCGGAGGCCGTATATTTTCCGTCCAAACTCTGATATGACCCGTTCTTCTTCCTAAATTCATCTAAAATCATAATTTACTTGTTTATGTACTTTTATGTACTATTTATTTGGAGTTTCTTAGGGTTTTCATCGTTTTACATGTAGTCACGTATAATTGCCGATTCGAAAGATCGCGGAGTCTGTGGAAGAGTTCGGAAGAGCAATCGAAGACATTTTGTTGCAAGGCAAGTCACATGGCAATCTCCTTGAGCATGTTGATCCCATTTGTGATAATTATTTTTTTTTAAAGTTATTGCATGAAATGTTTTGGAATGACATTATCATGGGTAGTTATTTAATAGCCAATATTCCTTGATATTTATGGCCGTTTTGTTATTGTTATCTATACCTTGATACCTTGGGTGAATAATATTGACTAGCTGGATGACTATTTAATGGTCTAGCTGGATTAGTTAGGATCTGCTTAGCACTGCATAGAAACTTTAACGTCATTTTATGTGCGGAAATAATTCAATCATCAATGACCCTTTAATGTTAAATGGCTATATTTTCACGGCAGTGAGTCGTGATTGGTTAATTAATTGTGCCAACTAAAACTTGACTAAATGGTGGGTTGTGAGCACCAGGATTATGATGTTGCTAGCGGTGCTCATGAAAATTAAGGACCGGTTCACGTACTACTTGTTGCGAAGCATTATCCGTGCTAACCACAAGCTAGAATGGGATAGCAGGACTTGAAGTGTGACAAGTTCAATAGGAGGCACCAAGGAAGGTTTGTGGCTGGTATAGTTCACAAATGGCAGTAACAATAAGACCATGCATTTGGGCGTTGAGCCGTCTCACGGGAAGGTACTTGATCACCCCTACCAGAGACCGGAGGTTCAGCGGGAGGCTCTCCTATTGTGCAAGTTATATGGATGGTATTGTCACAATCTCTATTCGGGTACTTTCGAGTATCACGACGCATGGCTGACATGTTGTTGAGATTGTGTCTTGTGGGTAAATTGGTACATCTCTGGCCAGAGTAAAACTATTTGAATAGCCGCGCTCGTGGTTAATGAGCGAGCCTAGCAATGTTTTCTATGATTAGTCCCATACTACTCCTTAATGGTGATAAACAATGAAACTTGATAACTCCAGTTTGGAGGGTTATGGTTATGGGCCTGAACTGCATTGGAGCGCTGTTAAGAGATTGGTTCAATATTGACAATAATTAAATTATACTGTTTTTAATGATTTTAAATGCAAGTGTTTTAAATATTGTTTTACGCAAATAAGCCATACTATGCCTTTCTTTTGGTATCCTATTGCATTACATTGCATTTTCCTAGTGTGGCTTATTGAGTACGGTGGGTGGTACTCAATCTTGCATTATTGCAATCATCAGAGTGAAGCTTAGCGTGGAGGAGAAGTTTGATGTTTGGCTTATACCCCAGTTGAGCTGCCTGTGGCTTGGTGTTGCTACGCTAGGTGTTTCGTTCCGCTGCTGTTTCTCTTCTGTGTGAGGACTAAGTGCCTCTTCTGTAAGTATTTACCGTTATTACGTATTTGGTTATGTTTATCAAATTGTCGATTTGTGTACCTCAGCTGATTCCTGGACAATGATTTATTGCACAAATTAGCTTTAGAAATTCTGGTAAATTTCTGGGCGTGACACCGAGACTGGAATTGCACCGCGAGGAGGTGGAAACAAGGGAAGGAATTGAAAGAGGGCGTGTGTTGATCGTTTCTTGGGCATTATAGAGCGTGAAGGGGATGGGTAGGCCTTGGTATTACCAGCGGGGATTTAGTATCAAGGCCGAGAACAGCGCTAGCGGCGTTCGGAGAGATTGGGGCTCCGGCAGGGAGGGGAGACAGTGCTGAGGGCTCGGCTCCGGGACTGGGGTGGGTGTGCTCAGGATTGAGGCGATGGAGGTCGTCGTGCTAGTGAAGCTTGGCGGCAGCGTGGCTCGATCGGATTCTAGGAAGACGACACGGCAGCAAGCGGCATGTCGAGTTGAGCCCAACCGCAGCGGCAGCAAAGGGAGAATAGGGGGAAGAGGGGGCTCTTGGAGGGCATTTATAGGCAAGGAGGAGCTCGGGTAGGGCCTCCAATAATAAAGCTCAATGATTGAGGGGAGAGACATGGGGAAGATGGGCCCAACAGAGAAATTTCACGCGGGCGGCGAATTCGAATTGGCGGTCGGGATTGCGTGGAGCGGCGAAGGCAGTCTATCAAATGGCCGCACTTGAATTCCGTGCGTGGGCCGGATAGGCGTGACGAGGTCATGGGGAGGTGTTGACACCGAAAACCGCCGGGGCTGTTCGGCGCCTAGAGACACGCGAAGGCCTGGGAGATTTGCTTCACTCCAGTGCAGGTCCTAAAATCTTGAGGTTCGTAGGCGTGCCAGTCAATTTGACCCTGCAATTGACAAGAAGATGGAAAGTGTTAAATCAATGAGCCAATCGGCTAGAAGCCGATCTTGACTCGTCTCATCGGCCGATAGCCGATATGAACTGTAGCACTTATACATCAACTGGAAGCGATGATGGCATGAGCAGTAGCATAATAGTAAACAAATATCAAACTAGCCGATCATCGAAGGGGTGCTCAAAAATCGGCTGTAAACTGATAAAATAAATAAGCAGAATGCGTAAATAAATAGATTAAATAAACCCCAGCCGATTGTTATTAAAATTACTAGTGTCGCCGCAAAGGTACTGCCCGCACCCGTGCCCGGGCCCTTGCTCGTGCCCGCGCCTGGATCTTCGCCAGCTGTCCGTGCCCGTGCCCTCGCCTGTGCTCGTGCCCGGGTCCTTACTTGCTGTCATGCCCGTGCCCGGGTCCTTGCCTGTGTTCGTGCCCAGGTACTTGCTTGCTGTTCGTGCCCGGGTTCTCGCTCTTGCTCGCGCCCGGGTTAGCAGTGATTTTCTAAATGTTTGTGACAAATCGGCTGGATATGAAGATAACTTATCGACTAAGCACTCCAATAAAACATCGCATAAAATCCATCGGCTTATTAAGAGTAGAGTTATTATTACCAGTCTAGTGGATCGGACCCAACCGTTGCAGCACAGACTGGTGATGATAACAAGACCTCAATGAGCCGATAGATCTAATGCGATCGTGATGAACTATATGATAACTTATCAGCTATACATTCTGATAAGACGCTTGCATAAAAAATATCAATCTAGCAGGAATAACTTATTGGAGGCAGTTTAGTAGCTCGGACCTAACCGATGCAGCACAAACTGTCGATAAGTTATACCCAGTAAGCCGATACGATCTGTGCACGCGTGATGTGATATACCTAATCGATCTATGAGGTCAAACTAAACTGATGCAGCCATAGATAAAATAGATATATCATGGTAAGCCGTCCACCGTGAACTGACTAGAATATCGGACTTAACCGAGGAAGTCCCAACCGAGGCGGTGTCCGGGGTGACGAGACTTACCCTCTCGCAGGAGGTCGAACTTAACCGATGCAGCCCAGCTCAAGAAGCAAGAACCCATCGAAGGGGTGGCGATGCGCCAAAATTATATTGATCTGGTTGATGTAGATGTCTTACAAAGCACCCGGGCATACGTATTTATACCCCGAGTTGCTACGAGTCCTCATTGGACACGGTACACGATTTCCTAATTACAATAGGAAACACTAACAGGACCCGACCGGACATGAGGTCAGGTTTCCTAAAGATAAAACCAGCACTCGCCTAATTAATAGATACAGTAATTAATCGCCACGTGTGGTCTTCACGGCTTCTTCTTGGATTCGGTCCCTTTTGGATCAACTTCCGTTAGTTAACTGCAATTTTCTTCTTAACCGAATCTGATATAGACCATACCAAATTTTGGCGTTAACACATGCCCCCCAATTTCGGAGTTCTCCATAGGACTTCGAAATTCTTTCATTTTGGGCCTTCAGATTCCTTCCATACCGAGACGGCCCAAGGTAGCCCACTTGCCTTAATTGTTTGAAACAGTGCCAACGGCCTCGATTCCCGCCCGGTCATCATACCTCTATAAACCGCTTCGTCTCCTTAGCCTTTTTTACGCTTTCACATCACCAGAGCACTACCGCTTCATCTTCCAAGACCTCGATGAACTCCGGCGAACTCAGACGAACCGTCGCATCTCCTCTCTTCGACCGCTGATTCCCATTCTTCTTCCTTCGGCGCAATGGCATCAGCATCCGCAGTCCCTGAGGTAATCTTTCTGCCCAACTATTTTTTCTGATTCTGTAGCCTAGATGAATCCAATCTGCCATGTTCTTCACCTGTTCTCCGTCGTGTTCTTGTTTACTGTAGCACCTTAGGAACCAAGTTCTAATCCCAGCCGCAGACTACCCGGATTTCTTCTATCACGGCCCAATGGGTAGCGAGGATCCCACAGATTTCATCAGCGCCGAGACTCAACGTATTCCTTTCAAGAACTCCGCCATGTTGGTTAGTGATTGGACCAATAGCTTCAGATCATGGCCGAGCAAGCTTCCTGGGTGGAGGGACTGGTATATCAGAGTATCGGCTGCGAAGAGAACCCTCTGGGAAGAATCCAACATCGGCCACTGCATCAACCTTTCTCTGGCCGATATGGAAAAGAACGAGCCCCTGCTTGCATCGGCTTCATATTTCTGGTCAGATGCTCTCAACGCCTTCATGTTCAGTCACGGGCCGATGACCCCCACCTTGATGGATGTAACTATGCTCACCTGCCTCGACACGACGAGTTACATCGACCCCTTCAGGCTCCGATTCAAGCCTGCTCATCGGCTCCAAGCGAAGAACATTGGCGGCTGGTCCAGGTATATATCCATCCATAATAAGGGAACTGGACCAGTCGATGATCAGGAACATGTCGCCTTTTTGAACCTATGGCTGGAACGGTTTGTTTTTGGTGGCGCAACCCTTGGCCCGATGACTAACATGCAATGCCTGGCAGAGTGTTTGGCCGATCGGAAACAAATCTCCTTGGGGCAATACCTCCTGGGCGCCACTTATCAGCTGCTACATCAAGTAGCGATCAAGCTATCGGCCGGCCAGCCCATCGGCCACATTGGGGGTCCTTGGTGGTTTGTGCAGTTATGGCTCAACGTCTACACCTCCAAGGCCTTTTCTGAGACCTCTTTTCCTGACCAATCCTTTCCAGCCGATCATACAGAAGATGAGGAACCTACCTACCGCCGATGTACCTCCATGGGCGAAGCTGCATCGGCTCTTTCTGGTGGCAAGATAACACCTGCTGGACTTAGTCAGTGGTTCAAGGTGTTTTATTATGGCTTCACCAGGAAGGCCACACTTTGGTTTGCATACAACGATGCATCGTCATTCAAAATGCCTTCCAACTTCAATCCACTCAATGCTCTAGAAGACGATGAATCGAAGGCCATATTTCTATCGGCTGTTACCCCCTGTCTGCTGCCGACTGGCTTCTCTCTGGGCAGATCGCAACCATCATATGAATTCTACCATCCATCGGTCGGCTCCCGTCAGCTTGGTCTTGGTCAACTTCCGATCGACCTATTCTTCGTTGATAAACTTCAAGCCCGGGGCAATGTCAACAATGCCCTAGAGTATGATGGGATGCAGACCTTAACAGAATCTCTTCCCCTGGGCGCCGCCACCGAGGTGAATGTATGTACCGCCAACACAAAGCTTTTTGCCCGATGGTGGTCAGAATGGAGGAGACATTTATTCAACCTGGCTGTCATCCACTACTGTTCTCGCCTCAACGCCGACTACATCGAATCCGATGACTAGGTAACACCCATAATCCTTAATCACCATCTCCGATCATCCCTCACTCTTAATTTTGCAGGCTGCCCACGTCGAGCCCCCAACGACAAGCACTAGCGGTCGGCCGATCATGTATCAACCTCCATCGGCCACTCCGAACTTAGGGCGCGATGCTCCTTCTTCATCGGCTCTCCTCCAGGCGCCCCGGCTGATAGGTCAAAAGCGCAAAAAGCTGGCGCATCGCCCTTCTCTCAAGAAGCAGAAAAACAATGCCGATGTCACGGCCACGACGTCACCTACTCCCCAAACAACATCGGCCCCCTCATCTCCTCGGGTATGTGCTAAGTTTTGATATCATTATCTGTTTTTTCCATCCATCTCATTAATTTCATTTTCAGCTCGAGTCATCGGCCCCTGAACCTCAACCTTCTACTGACATCCCTCCAAGCACCGAGCCGATGACTTCTCCAGCTGCTCCAATCTAAGCACCCAGTCCCCAAGCCGTTGATGAGGCTGCTCCTACTACATCGCCTGACATCGGCCGCTCTGAAGAACAACTTACTCATCCGCTTGAAGCCGATGCCACCCAACCTGCCGATGCCCTTTCTCAGGTAATCTCTTTACGCCCATACTTCACTTCAAACTCTTCACTAATTCTTTTACCGACGTCAATTTGCAGTCCTTAGCCGATTTGTTCTCCTTTGACATCGGCAAGTACTTAGAGGTAGAAGAAGCAACAGCCACCAGCGCGGCAACCAAACCATCCTTCCCAGCCGATGTGCGCGAATACTTAACGAGCATCATCAGTCGGCTGGAAAATCTGATCGACGCGCTAGTGGAAGATTGCGGGCCAATCCCGGCAAGACTTGCAGATATTGAACACCATTTGCCCGAAGAACTCATCGACGCACTGACTCCCGCGGCATACTTGGAATCTCACAGATTCAGACTCATCAAGCTTAGACAGCGCATAGCCGATCGCGCTGACCAATAGAAGATAAGCCAAGATATCCAAGCCGATCGGCTGTCAGCCCAAATAGAGAAGAAAAAGCTTGATGACATGGTAACTGCCCCTCAAGAGCTCCAATCCAAGTTGGACCAACTAAAGGAAAAGGAGGCCGATTTGTTGCCAGAACATGAAAAAGTTCGTAAGGATCTGGAAACAATAGAATCCTAGCTCATCGGCCTACCACAAGCTATACAAGACCAAGAGGCCAAGGTCGCAGCAACGGTGCGTCAAGTCATTCATCGGCGCAAAAATTTGAAGATCATCCCAGGCTCCGATGAAGACGACATTCGCGCTATCAATGAGATTGACCATATCTGCCTGCGCGCGATCGAAACAATTCAAAACTTTTTGTAAAACCTTAATACCATTGATGCTGCTCCGGAACACGCCGATCGTCCTTTGCTGTAACATAATCTGATCGGCACTGTCGCTTGTTTCCTTCAATTTCCCTTTAGTATTTTTTTGTCTATTTGATCTAAAGGCGATATCAATTGATATCGGCTGTCTTTAGGCGATGCAAAAACATCGGCTTTCTAAACCGTTTTAGAAATCGGCCGCATCCAGCCGATTCAGGAGTTAATCCAAACGCTCGGATAGTATTTCTTGAGATATTTCCCATTAAGCGCTTTAGCAAACTCCGTCCCCCCAACATCTTCTAGTATATAGGCATTACCAGGCACACAACGATTAATCCGATAGGGCCCTTCCCAATTAGGCGACCACTTTCCAAACTTATTATCTCTGGACCCAATCGGCAAAATCAATTTCCACACAAGATCCCAATCGGCAAAATCAATTTCCACACAAGATCTCCCTCAGCAAACGATTTATTCACCACTTTTTTGTTATAATGCCTAGCCGCCTTAGCCTTATTTTCCTTGATCCTTTCCAACGCCCTTAACCGATTCTGAGCCAAATCTTCAAGTTCATCTGTCATTAAGTTATAATAATCATTGGCTGTCAATTGATTTTGCAAAGAAATCCTCCTAGAGCCGATGTTAGTTTCCCAAGGTAGAACCGCCTCGTGTCCATACACCAACTAATAAGGTGGCACCCAAGTAGATCCATGACATGCCATCCGATAGGCCCACAATGAATCGGCTAACGTAGTATGCCACCGTCGCGGCTGCTCATCAATCTTTCGCTTGATCAACTTGATTAGACTCTTATTCGAAGCTTCTGCCTGTCCATTAGCCTGAGCATAATAAGGCGACGAATTTAATAACTTGATTCCCATACTGGCAGCAAACTGTTGAAACTCATCAGACACGAAAATAGATCACTAATCAGTAGTTATCGTCTGAGGAATCCCAAACCGATAAATTATGTGCTCCTTTACAAACTCGATCGCCTCTTTGGACGTAACTTTCTTCAGAGGAATCGCTTCTACCCACTTCGTAAAATAATCTATCGCTGCCAATATGAACTTATGTCCTTTACTTGATGGAGGAAAAACCTGGCCGATCATGTCAATTCCCCATCCTCTGAACGGCCACGGTTTAATGATAGGATTCATAGCCGATGCTGGTGCTCGTTGTATATTTCCAAACTTCTGGCAATCTTGACAGCCTTTATAGTACCTGAAGCAGTCTTCTAGCATTGTCGGCCAAAAGTATCCTACTCTTCTCAGTAACCACTTCATCTTATGAGCCGATTGATGAGTCCCACAAACGCCCTCATGTACTTCGCACATAACCACTTTGGCTTCTTCCAAATCCAGGCACCTCAGTAGTACTCCTTCAAAAGTCCGATAATATAACTCTCCATCAAGCAGCACATATTTAGTAGTTTTATACCGAAGTTTCCTAGAAACCAATTGTGACGGATTTTTCAGATAACCAATTATTTCCTGTCTCCAATCATCGGCTTTATCCTGAACATCATTATCGGCTATTTCAACCTCAACCTGTCTATTCAGCCGATAACCAGAAGCAATCTGCGCAAGATCATTGGCTTCTAAATTCTGCTCCCTAGGAATATGATCTATTGATACCATCTTGAAACATTTCAACAAATCTGTACATTCCTCATAATATGATCTCAAAACATCATCCCTGCACCCATATTCCCCAGACAACTGCTTGATCACCAACAAAGAATCGCCAACAATCTCTATGATATCGGCTCCGATCTCCTTTAAAAGTTGAAGTCCTTTTAATACCGCCTTGTATTCTGCTTGATTATTAGTCCGATAAGGTTTAATTGTAAAAGCAAACTCAAAACTTGCCCCCCGAGGCGATATAATGACCAAGCCGATACCAGATCCATGCTTGCAAACTAATCCATCAAAAAACAAAGTCCAAGGGATCGGCTCTACATAATTCTCATAATCCCCTCTATGTTGCACAATGAAATCGGCCACCGCTTGTCCTTTGATTGCTTTAGCCTATTCATACCTTAAGTCGAACTCTGTCAAGGCAAAAATCCATTTACCAACTCGCCCTTTTAAAACTGGAGCCGACAACATGTATTTCACCACATCAGCCTTGCAAACCACTATACACTCAGCCGATAGGATATAATGCCTCAACTTAGTGCATGAGAAATATAAACAAAGGCATAACTTTTCCACCGCAGGATATCTTGTTTCAGCATCCAAAAGTCTTCTGCTTAAATAGAATATGACTCGCTCCTTTCCTTCAAATTCTTGAATTAAAACAGACCAGATGGACTTCTCATCGGCTGATAAGTATAATTTGAACGGCACTCCTTTCTGCGGCGGAATTAAAACAGGTGGGGAACTCAAATAACTCTTAATTCCATCGAATGCTTTCTGCTGATCTGCCCCCCACACGAACTCTTGATCGGCTTTCAACTTCAATAACGGACTAAAAGATTCAATTCTCCCTGACAAATTCGATATAAACCTCCTTACAAAATTAATCTTACCGATCAATGACTGTAACTCCGTCTTGTTGCTTGGTGGCTCCGTAGTTTTGATGTCTCTAATGCTCCTTTAACTAACTTCAATTCCTCGCTCATGAACCATAAAACCCAAAAACTGCCCAGCCGATACACCAAAAGCGCATTTTTTGGGATTCATCCTTAGTCCGTATTTCTTGGCCCTTTCCAGCACTTTCCGCAAATCGGCCATATGGCTTTCCTCACTCTTAGACTTAACCACCACATCGTCGATATAAATTTCCACTAGCAAGCTGATGAGATCATGAAATATATAATTCATCGCCCTCTGATAAGTCGCACAGGCACTCTTTAATCCGAATGTCATTACTACCCACTCATATAAGCCGATAGCTCTAGGACACCGAAACGCAGTCTTGTGTATATCTTCTTCAGCCATAAAAATCTGATTGTATCCTGCATTGCCGTCCATGAAGCTAATAATCTTGTGACCTGATGCCGCATCCACCAGTAAATCTGCTATCGGCATCGGGTCATCCTTGGGGGTAGCTTTATTTAAATCCCGGAAATCGATACATATTCTCAATTTTCCATTCTTCTTTTCTACCGGGACGATATTAGAAACCCACTCAGCATATTGACACGGCCTTATAAACTTGGCATCATATAACCTTGTGATTTCCGCTTTGATCGGCTCATATAACTCTTCCTTGAATCTCCTTGGAGCCTATTTGAACGACCGATATCCTGGTTTAATGGGTAGCCGATGTTCAACAATTGATCGGCTTAATCCTGGCATCTCATGATACTCCCAGGCAAGACAATCCCGATACTCCTTCAATAGTGTTGTTAATTCTTCTCGAAGTTTAGGACATAACCTTTTGCTTATGTACGTCGGCCCTGGCTTATCTCCCGGTCCTATGTCGATCTCCTCTAAATCATCGGCCGACGTAAACCCTTGTCCTAGTTTCCCCTTGAAATCTTCAATGGAGCCCATCAGAGTAACAACTCGGAGCCGACTTGCTGAATCGGCTGTATCCCTTGGCTGGTAACCTTAAGATAATCTCCTTCCCATATTTTTCCAGACAAGCAATCAACTCCATCTGCTTCCCAAACCGGCAAATCGGTTATTGCAATGTTGGTTGACCGATCTGCTAGGACTACCTCGACTTGATCCCCTTGCCACTGTATCAAACATTGATGCATCGTCGAGGGCACACAACAGTTCGCGTGAATCCAATCCCTGCCAAGGAGCAGACTATATGACCCTTTTCCATCGATAACGAAAAACGTGGTAGGTAATGTCTTGTTTCTCACTATCAACTCCACGTTTAACACGCCTTTCGCCTCTGATGAATTTCCACCGAAGTCTTTTAGCACCATATTCGTTTTGATCAAATCTTCAGCAGTTTTCCCCAACTTTCGAAATGTAGCATGAGGCATTAGATTAACAGCTGCTCCCCCATCAACTAGCATCTTCGTCATCGGCTTCCCATTCACATAGCCCTTGATATATAATGGCTTTAAGTGCCGATGCTCTGACTCCTCAGGTTTATCAAATATGGCCTGATCGGGTTGCAACGTAAGTTGAGCAAAAACTTCTTCATTGCCTTCTTCGTCTGATGAGAGTGCCTTGTATTCTCGAGGCAAAAAGAAAACCATATTTACCGGAGCCGATGGATCTTCATCGTCCTTCCTCTTCACACGCCATACTTGTTTAGTCCTCTTGTGATGATGATTGGCTTCCTCTTGATCTTGCCTCTGTTCTTCCTGTTGCTCTCAGTGTCATAGCCGTTGTGCCCTTCTCTTCTGATTCTTCGTAAATATTCCGCTAGGACACCATTGAGGATTTTGAACTTGTTTTTCATGCACCTCCTCTTTATTTTCTTCAAAGAATTCTTCGTGGACCGGCCCTAATCAGCTATGTACCGATGCCCGTCTCCTGGGTGGCCGATCCTGCAAAAGACTTCCCTGCTGATCCCCCTGAAACCTCAGATTATCGCACTCAGGGCAATCTTCAATTGATGGCAACCTCATCCCTTGATCCCAGCAGAATCGGAAGAACGGACAATCCCAATGTGGATTAAATCTCTCCCTATTTGGCTTAATCCACTGTTCTTCGTACTTTGAATATTTTTCTATCATATCCGATGAAGTAATCCTTGATTTCCTATGATCCACACGCCTTCCTTCATCGGCTTGAGTCCTTGCCGACGATCCCGCATAAACCATGTTCACGGGGAACGGGTGTCCGTCGATTTTCATCGGCTTTTTATCTTCGAACTTGATCCTCCCTTGTTCAACAGCTGACTGAATTTGTTGCCGAAAAACTTTACACTCGTTGGTATGATGTGATATAGTATTGTGCCACTTGCAATATCTTTTCTTCTTCAGTTCTTCGGCTAATGGAATCACGTGATTTGGCGGAAGTTGTATCTGTTTCTCTTGTAGCAGCAGGTCAAAGATTTTATCGGCTTTATTAATGTCGAAATCATACCGCTCCTCTTTGCCGATATCCTTAACCCATGGGCATGATATTGATTTTTTGTTCCTAGCCCACTCCGCTAATCCAACCTCAGCATCGGATCCCTCATCATCTGAGTCAGATGAATAAACCTGTACCTGAGCAACCCTTCTCTGATATTTATCCTTTTTCGCTTCTTGAAATCGGCTTTCATGAGCCGATACCTTCTGTACCAGGTGCGCCAGGGACTCGAACTCTTGTGATGAAAATTTCTCCTTAATCGGCGCCAAGAGACCCTGGAAAGCCAGATCGGCTAGATGTCCATCGCTCAGGTTCAGACTGTAACATCGGTTTCTAACGTCCCGAAATCACTGAATATATTCCGGTACTGTTTCATCTGGTCGTTGCCTAACCGATGTCAAATCTGTTAGTCTCATCTCATGGATTCCAGCAAAGAAGTATTTATGAAATTGTTTTTCTAGATCGGCCCATCCCCGAACTAAATTCGGTGGTAACGAGGAGAACCATGTAAAAGCCGATCCAGATAGTGACAGGGGAAAAACCTAACTCTCAGAGCTTCTTCAGCCGATGCCTCTCCACACTGTGCTAGGAATCGGCTGACGTGTTCTACTGTAGATTTGCTGTCTTGCCCTAAGAACTTGGAAAAATCTGGGACCCTGTATCGGTGTGGCAATGGCACTCTATCAAACCACTCGGGATATGGATGCCGATACATAAATGTTTGCTCCTTGGGCTTGATCCCAAATTGTTCCCTTACTATTTCTACAACCCTTGTTGATAAATCCTCTTCCCTCGGGTTGTCCTGTTGATATTGTACTGGTGGAGTTTGTTGCCGATTCTGTCTAGGATACTCTCTCTGGTAACTACATGGATTGGCAATGCCACCTGGGTAATTCTGTTGATATCCCCCATAATAAGCAGATCGATGGTATCCAGCAGGAATATCCTGTTGCCCCCCAGCCTAGTTCTGTGTAAACAGGTTCTCTGGTACATCTCTGTTTATCCCATAAGTAACCTGATTGGGCTCCATCTTTGGTGGGAGATAGACAAGACCTCGAGTAGGATCTTGGACAATTGATCCATCCACCGTCTTCTTTATGAGATTATGAAGCGTGTTCACCAGGATCCCGGATTGATTGATGAGCGCATGATGTACTGCTTCGTTTACCATATCTTGTAAGGGTTTTACTAGTGGACTTTCAAGTGGCGTGCGGCTCGATTCACCAAATAGAACGGGTTTTGGGAACTGCGTCTTCTGAATCGGCCCTTGTCTTGTCATGCTGAAGGATTCCAAGCAAAGCTTCCGAAAATTGGCCATATTTTGCTCGACTTGCTGTCTTTGCTCATTGTTAAATCTTCCATGTTGACCGGAATCATATTGTCTTGTTTGATCTCTTTTCCAGCCATGTTGCAATTCCGACTAAGATTTTGTGTTGAAACTTCGTGTCCCACAGACTGGTGATGATAACAAGACCTCGATGAGCCAATAGATCTAATGCAATCGTGATGAACTATATGATAACTTATCGGCTATACATTTCGATAAGACGCTTGCACAAAAAATATCAATCTAGCAGGAATAACTTATCGGAGGCAGTTTAGTAGGTCGGACCTAACCGATGCAGCACAAACTATCGATAAGTTATACCCAGTAAGCCGATACGATCTGTGCACACGTGATGTGATATACCTAATCGATCTATGAGGTCAAACTAAACTGATGCAGCCATAGATAAAATAGATATATCGTGGTAAGCCGTACACCGTGAACCGACTAGAATATCGGACTTAACCGAGGAAGTCCCAGCCAATGCGGTGTCCGGGGTGACGAGACTCACCCTCTCGCAGGAGGTCGAACTTAACCGATGCAACCCAGCTCGAGAAGCAAGAACCCGTCGAAGGGGTGGCGATGCGCCGAAATTATATTGATCTGGTTGATGTAGATGTCTTACAAAGCACCCAGGCATACGTATTTATACCCCGAGTTGCTACGAGTCCTCATTGGACACGGTACACGATTTCCTAATTACAATAGGAAACACTAACAGGACCCGACCGGACACGAGGTCAGGTTTCCTAAAGATAAAACCAGCACTCGCCTAATTAATAGATACAGTAATTAATCGCCACGTGTGGTCTTCACGGCTTCTTCTTGGATTCGGTCCCTTTTGGATCAACTTCCGTTAGTTAACTGCAATTTTCTTCTTAACTGAATCTGATACAGAGCCATACCAAATTTTGGCGTTAACAGGAGGACAACGGTGACGTCGGCGGGCAGAGCTCTTTTGACCGAGCCGAGCATGATCGATGTGGTCAAGATAGAGGCAGGAATGGGGCGGTGAACCCATCGCATTGTTGTCGTGACGTAGCAGAGGGCGGGGAGCACTCTGGGGCGCTGGCCGGGACCGGCGTGGCATGGAAGGCCGAGGCAGCATTAGGCCGAATGGCTGCGGTGCGTGGACGGGACGAGGAACGGGGAAACAGGGGAGGAAGAAGCACAGTGGAGGGCGAGATCAACGGCTGCGCGCGGGATCCGGACACATGTCGCGATCCGAGCGATGCAAGGCGGTCTCATGCGGGCGCTCGTGGCGCGGGCTACGTGGCATGATCCTGCGAGGCGCGGCGGTCCGCGGGGGATGACGGATGATCGGCGGTGCGGAGCGCCGCTCGGGACAGGTGGCGGCAATCGGTGTCGCTCTACAGTCTGTGCGCTGGCGTGCGGCGAGTGAGGGGCATTGGATGGCCATGGAGGCTCGGTGGTGCACGTGGCGGGCATCGGCAAGCGGCGCGCACCACAGGGCTCAGGTGAGGGCGAGCTGGGCCGTGAGGGAAGGGTTGTGGCCCATTGACACAGTGCACTTTTCAAATTTCTAAGAGGGATGTTTTGGGAGTATTTTGGAGATTTGAATTAGGATTCAAACTCAAATTTGATATTTGTGTTTGGGGAAATTCAAGGAATCGCAGGGAAATTTTCCAAGGGATTTTTTAGGGGTAAACAATGGAATTTTTCTTCGACACCATTTTTGGATTGATTTGTTTAGTAACCTGGCAGGAAAATTTTGGAGTGAAATCGAGAGGGCCGAGGGAGGTGAGAAATAAGGGATAGATCAAGTAATGGAGTTTTACATGGGTACAAGGAGGAAAGGTTGACACACATATATACACTTGTGCATATATATATATATATATATATATATATATATTGGTGGAAAGAGATTTTTGAATAGAGGTTTGCTTCCAAGCCGTATATTTAAACTTGGGGTTTTCTCAAGGATTCCAAGGGAGAGAGAAAACAGAGGAATTTTTGGGAGGAACCAAAGGGGATATCTTTATGGTTTCAGTTCGGATTTTTTGAAACAAATATTGAAGCGGGGATTCTGAGAAACGATTTGAGGGACTTCGCCGTCTGGGTTTCTAGAGCGAACTCGGATGCGATGATTTAAACTTAAAGATTATTTTGGAACAGAGGTTTTGAGAGGTCGGATTTCGAGATCAAAGATAAGAAGTCAAACTGAGATCTAGGCACGACTTATGACACAATACACAAAGATCAAAATTTTCACGGATAGATTTTAGCAAAATATAGTTTAACGTCTCGCTGAAAGCGGGGCGCTACACGCGCCAGTCTGCATGTCGCCCCTCTATCTTGTGCATCTCATAGTGCATGCATGCAAGTTCTTGGCAACCTTCAAAACAATTTATCTCATGATCTACCTGTTTGCTGAGACAATTACATCACTATATTCCTTGCAATTAAATCTTTACAATAAATTCTTACATGATTATAATAGCACTGTGTACATCATTTTCATATCGCAAATTATCTATGTATGTTATTTTTAAAATTATCTACTGCGAAGTTTAACTTTTTACCACCTTTGAATCATGTAAATTTAGCTATTTTCAAATTTAACAACTTCCATTTCAAAATTTAAGGCACATAAATATCTAACTCGTTTTTTATTTTTAAAAAAATTTACACAAAAAAGACAAAAAAAAATTCCCTAAGGAAGGACTGCAAGGAAACCGCCTGCAAAATAACAAACGGCCGGCGGCCGCTCGTTCACGGCCGTTTGCCACATTACATAAAACTCCATCTAGAAGGGCTTTTAAAAAAAAAAAACCTTGTAGAGGGCGTTAGGGGTATAGATTTATAAAACTTGAAAACAAAAATATACTTTTGTAAATATTAAAAAAATCTATAATCTATAATTATTATAAAAATTGGTATCGATTTCGTTCGTCACAATTTTTCATCCGTCATATGGATTGCGCGTCCGTCGTGCGTCCCGAGTCCGCATCGTTCCCCCTCGGCACACTCGTCCGCGTCAAGCCTACGCGCACCAGCGATCAGCCCACAAGCGATCGTCAATCGGCCCACGAGCGATCTTGATCACGCCCACGCCCGCCTGCGTCCGATTTCGATTCCGCCGGCGCAGTTTGCATCCGCATCGTGCGCCGTCCGCCGGTTCAGCTTGCTCATGGCGAACCATCAAGGCATCAAGCAACAGCAATAACAAGATGTTGCATCTACAGGCATCGTATATTAGATTGCCACGCATCAAACAAACTTTGTTTTTTTGGTATTTTCAGTTTTTCTTTCGAAGACAACGAGATGCATGCGTTTATCCCAAGGATTAAATAGATCAGTTATTTTTATTATGCACAAATCTTGTACTTGGACAAAACGACGGTTTTGGTTCATATTTATTGTACTATCTTCAATGTTTTTCGGAAGAAAATTACAACATATAATTCTTACTAATGCTTGTCAATATGTGGCCAATGTCCTTTCTTAATTTAATGTGAAACCTGTTGCTACAAGTCCTTATAAAAGTATATGACACCTTGAGAATTGTACAATTAAAATTGAGGATAAGTAACGAAGAGTTGTTCCATATGCTTGTTAAGCTCGAGATTGCCTACACATTGGCATGTTTAAAGTATGCTCGGGATTGCAGCAAGCTGCTCGACTTGCTTGTTTGAATAGCTTCATGATATAGATATCACTAAGTAATTAAGTTGTTGGTACTGCAGGGTAATCTCAATTATATATGGTTTCTTTTAACATTAGAGTATGATGATTTTTGGACCTCTAATAAGTTTAGATAGTTTTTCCGTTATAACTTACGGACATTTTGCTAGTAAATATAAAAATAAAAAAATTCATTCGTATATAGAAACGATCGGGAAGTCCTAGTCAGTGAGCGCGCAAATAGTGGACGCCACGCTCGTTTGCTAACTCAGATTGTGTCCCGCATGAGCGACGAACCCATGGGCCATGGAGGCAGTTCATAAGAATTGGTCCAGTGCATTAGATCTCAATCTCATATGCATATGTATTCATTTTCCTTGGACTCGTACATATACGGACCATCTCATCTAGTGTGTTTTGTAAGTTCATATATTCTAATACTCCCAGCCAAAATTCACATTTTTCTTGTATACTTTTAGATTTGAAATTATGCTTCTATTCAATTCGAAAGTGTGTAATTTGAGTTTTTACAAATTAATCTAGTTGAAATTTAATTGAGAAGAAAGATCTTACAACTTTAACAAATATTTATTTGAGTTGAAGATTTTTACAAATTTAGTAGAAATTTTGTTTGGGTTGAGTTGAAAGTTTCAACAAAACTTAGTAGAAACTTTTGTTGGGTTGAGTTGTAAGTTTCAGTGAATTTAGTAGAAATTTATTTGGCTTGAGTTGAATAGAAATTTATTTGAGTGTAGTTGAAAGTTTTACATTTGAAGAACAAAATCTTACAATTTTGCTAGTGTAAGTAGAGAATGCAAATTTGACTACCAAAGAAGAGATGAATCAATTGAAAGAACATGGACACGAAAAAAAGATAAATCCATTGAAAGAACATCAACAGAACAAAGGAAACAAATACTCAACTGTACACGAAAGGCTTAAGGCAGTGTTCTTTTCACCTTTTTGGCTACTAGTCTATCGCCGGCACGCTTTTCAAGCTACTAAACAGTGTGATTTTTGAAAAAAATTCTATAAAAAAGTTTTAATAGTTAAACAAATTCTACAAAATCTAAACAAATCTATTTTTTAAGTTTTTAATAGTTAACACTTAATTAATTATACGCTAATTGAGTATCTTCTCAGAAAAGCTAAGCGGCTTATTGCCTCCAAACATTAGAAAGGAACAAGGCCTAAGCACACCAGCTTGTCCTTGGTTAACGAAAGGTGAAAATCATTAATTGTTGAGTGCTAAAGGCCGTGAACCGGACCCATTCCGACTTCCGATAGCGTCAAATCCCTGCGAGATCCTAATGGACGCGCATTCGCCCGGCCCAACCACGCGGGAATGCAAAACGACAACGAAGCCCATGTGTGGCCCACCCCATCGTGCGTCCCCAGCCCAAGACCTATTTCCTCTCTACCTTATCGTCTCACCCTTCTCCATCGTTCCGCACGAAGATGCGGTGATCTAGCCATCCAGGTCAGCTTTGCGCCCCGTTCTCCACATTCCCCGCCCTGCCGCCGTTGCCTTGCCATTTTCCAAGCCACCGTCCTCTAACCGCCCTAACCTAACTAGTCGGCGACCTTTTCCTCCATCGCTGACACCGTCCACCACCCTCTCCTGGCCCGGTAGTGCTACCGCCGCCTCACCGCCTACCTCCCACCACCGGTCTACCACTTCCCCGGCCATCCCTCTTATGGCAGGGAATTCCCTACTCTCTCTCCCCAACCCCACCTTGGAAAACCTAATTGACATGTCTGACGCCGCGTTGCGACGCTGTGAGAACACATTCGCGCGCCCGGTGTTCACAAATTAGGATTCCTTCAAATCTCGCGTGAATTAGCATCCCCTGACGTGATCACCGATTTTTTTTTTGTTGAAACAAAGTGATCACCGTGTTATGTGGATTTGTTTCGGCTAGGCCCAATGCGCCAATGACATCCTAGCGTAATGGGCCTCTAGACTCGTTGCCAGTCGATGAATTTTTTATTTTTATATTTTTTTAATAAAATATTTACAAAAATACATTTTCGTTTCAAAAATTTACAAAAATATACTCCTAATGCCCTCTGGGAGGGCTTTTTTTATAAAATTGCCCTCCCAGAGGGCAATTTAATGACGTAGTTGATGGCCGTAGGCTAGGCAGCCGACGGCCGTCAGCACTTTTGCAGGCGGCCCCCTGGCCACCGAAAAACCACCCTCCAGGAGGACGGCAAGGGGGCCGCCTGCAAAACACCGGCCGCGAGGCCAACCAATTTACAGGCGGCCCCCTAGGCGCCAAAAACCACCCTCTAGGAGGGCAGCAAGGGGGCCGGCTGCAAAACACCGGCCGTGGCGCCGGCCATTTTACAGGCGGCCCCCTGGCCGCCAAAAAACCGCCCTCTAGGAGGGCGGCAAGGGGGCCGCCTGCAAAACGCCGCCCGCGGGGCTGGCCATTTTACAGGCGGCCCCCTTGCCACCCTCCTAGAGGGCGATTTTTCGGGCCGACTGCAAATTGGCCCATTTTGTCAAAAAAAAATGCCCTCTTAGAGGGCTATTTTTTATTGCCCTGCTATAAAACCCCCTTCCAGCCTCCAAAAAATTCATAAAATTCACAAAAATAATAAAAAAAAGCAGAGAGAGCTAAGAGCGAAGGCGAACGAAAGCGGCAAAGCCCTGCCAGTTTATGGATTCTTCTACAGGTAATATTTTATGGCTCTTTGTAATTTCTATTTCTATTCATCAAATGATGTAGTATGTGTAGTATTGTTCTACTTATTTCACATGTAAGTAAATGTTAGGTTTGGTCCACAAGGTGTAGATCTATTGAAGTTAAGCATAACGGCTAAGGACATTGATAGGGCGCATGAGAGAAGTTAGGTTTTTTTACTAGATGAGTAGCACTAGTTCGAGAAATGCTAGGGAGATGGAAATGAGGACGATGACATTTTATTTTTTGTAGTCATGTGTAGTATACCCTAGGTATGTAGTTGTATAAGGTATTTTTGGCCTAGCGAGTTATAACTTGCGTTTATTTGGTTATAATGTAAGTTGCTATGGATGCATTCGGTGTGTCCAGTCATCTACGACCTCTGATTGACGTGCCTCCGCCGATGTGTTGGTGTGGAGATAATTGCAAAGTCGCAATAAGTGAGAAGGATTACACATACTGGCAAAGGTATTGGATGTGTGCTAATTATGCCTACTCCCCGGAGAAGCTGAAGCCACAAGGGAAGAAGGGGAAGGCGAAGAAGCCAGTGGAGGTAATACGAATTATCTTGTAGTACGAAATATTTGAACCTTTGAGCTAACAAATTTGTATATGTCAAGGCACCGAAACCTCCTCCGCCTCTGTGTGACTTTGTGTAGTGGATAGATACGGATATCCGTCCACAGGATGCAACGTTTCTTCGCAATTTAAAAGATTGGAACTGGGAGCGGTGCCAATGTCGTTGGGCGGCGCAAGAAGAGTGGGAGGCTGAGCAGAAGAGGAAGGAGGAGAAGGAGCGGCAGGAGAAGGAAGCCCGTGAGGTAGAGAGGGAGAGGAAGCGGGAGAGAGCACTGCGTGCAAAGGAAGCTGGGCCAGAGGCGGCGAGAAAGGGGAAGTACCCACGCTGTACACAGTAGTTGCATATAGGGGTGAAAACGGATCGGAAACGGTCGGAAACTAGCTATACCATATTTGTTTTTATATTTTTTTCGGAATCGGAAACCTCGGATATAAAAATGGAATCGAATATTACCGGATATAGATACGTGTAACGCCCTGAAAATCGCCTTAATTAAAAATTATCGTGGGTAAATGGAAAGACAAGAACACACTAGAAAATCTTTGTTTGAGAAAAGAGTTTGAATAAAATTTTGAAATTTTCAATATTAAAAATCCCAAGTTTAAATCTTTAAATAAATACTTGGATGCTTTTATATTCCAGGGGTTTTGTCGGAGTATTTTAAGCATTTGAGTATTTATAATATTAAATTCTTCGTGTTTCATGGTGGCATTTACTTCTGGTAAATTCCCCGTGATTTAATAAACTCTCTGAAATATTCTCGGATTTTTCGGAGCTACAGAATTAATTTTAATGCTATAAAGATCACTAAAGTAAAGTAATTAAATATAAAT
This sequence comes from Oryza meyeriana var. granulata, assembly GCA_003991445.1. NCBI lineage: Eukaryota > Viridiplantae > Streptophyta > Magnoliopsida > Poales > Poaceae > Oryza > Oryza meyeriana. The sequence continues at coordinate 108,816 of RYFJ01002420.1, read as the reverse complement.
AAATTCCTTGTCCCTTCCCCTGTTCGGGTCGTTTCTAATTTAGTCCTTTGAAGTCATTCCTGATTCAGTCCTTTGAAGTCATTCCTGATTCAGTCCTTTGAAGTCTCCCCGTTCATCATGAACTCTGACTCCCTTTTTCCTCTAGGGTTTTGTGTCGTTCGCAGAACCCTAAAGTCACCTCGAAAATCTAAATTCGGAATTACCGGATTTATTCATTTTGAAATCCTAGAACTCTTTTGGACTCCCAATCTGAGATCCTTTGTATTCGAAATATTTATATTCCCCTTTGAGATAAATCCTAGATATTCCCTTAAACTCCTTTTCCGTCGAAACAAATCCAAATCTCCAATTGTGTTAGATTTCTCCAAATTCCGGTTCCAATAAAACATCCTCGTCAATTCCCTAATCCTAAAATATTTTACTTGGAATATTCCATTTTCCTGTTCCCGGGAAAATATTATAATTTCCCGCATCTCCAAAATATCCACATATTTTGGGAAGTTCAATTATGCTTGAATAATTCGAACTATTGATCTCTGCTCAAATCCCTTTGTATCATTCTCGGGCTGTCGTTCCCGAATCTTTGATTCCCTGAAAAGTCTGACTCCGGAAAAAAAATCCCCAAAGTTCTAAATCCGAGTGTCTCAAATCTATTCCTTCCCTTTTCCAAATATCCATAGTTCCTTTTTATTTAAATTTCCTTGGTCTCCAGAAAAAACCCAGGTCCTTTGAAATAAATCCAAATCCTCAAATACTTCAGAGTTTTTTTCAATTTCTGGATCCCATAAAATATTCCCAAAATTTTGAATCTTTCTACAATTTTCGATTCAGAAATATTCCTCAAATTTATAAATTCCAATTTTCCAAATTTTGGAATTTTGCCAGAAAACCTCTCTCCTTTCCTTTCTTTTTTTTCCCATCCTTTCTCTTATTTTCCTTTTTTTTTCTCTGGTTCTCTTTCTCTCCTGTTTATCTCCTCCTTTCTTCTTTGCTCTCTCTCTCTCTATCTGTCGCTGGAGGCCATGGCCAGCCCCGAGCCGGCCCGGCCTACCGCGTCGTCTCCGCACCTGCGCCGCCCCGGCCTGGTCTCCGCGTCCTCGGCCCACACCGCCGCTCCACCGCCCGGCCCAGTCCACCGCGCCGCCGACCCGGCCTAGCCGGCCGAGTCCCGAGCCGTGCCGACGCCCCCGCGCCTGCCGCCGCCGAATCCGCCAGCGCGACCGCTCCCGTCGCCGCCCCGGATCCTCTCCCCTATAAGGCCAGCCGCCACGCGCTGTGCGTGCCCTAGTCGCGCCGCCCCTCTGCTGCTCCCGTGCGCCGTCGCCGCTCTCCCCGCCAGCGCCGCGCCGCCGCTCCCGCTTCTGCACAGCGCCGTTGCCTCGCTTCCCGTGCGCCACCGTCGCTCCTGTTGTTGCCCCAGCGCCGCCGTCGCTCAGCCGCCGCTGCCCTGCAGCTGTGCGTCGTCGCCCCTGCTCCCGTGCGCTGTCGCCGCCATCGCGCTGCCTTGCCGCCGCCCTGCCGGCTGTCTCTGCCTTGCCGCCGACAGAGGTCGCCGTGGTCGTCGTCATCCCCGTCTACCGCCCGTCGTCGGTGAGCATCCACCCCGTCGTCCCCAATGCCCCATCTGCTTTTCCTCCTTCGACGCCTCGGATCGGGAAGCCGCCTGTCGTCGTCGCGTCGTCCCTGGCATCTCTGTCTAGCGTCGCCGTCGAGCTGCCGTCCTCCTCCAGACCTGCCGTCGCCGTCTTCGTCTCTGCCCACGTCGGCAAGCAATCGGGCCGTCGCTCCCCTCGGCTTCGTCGTCGTCTGGACATCGCCGCCGTCGTCGTCTTCGATCCCCACCGTCGGTGAGTCCGTATGCCGAAGCATGCTCGCCGCCTCCTCTCCTCTCCGCCTCTGGAAGCCGCCGTTTGCTCCCGTGCGCCATTGTTGCTTAGCTCCGCCGTCCCCTGTGTTCAGCCGCCGCGCTTCAAGCCGTTGCCTGGCTCTGCCCTCGCCGCCCCTGTGCCCTGCCGGTTTACGTGTTGTCACCGTCATCGTCTTTGATCTCCGCCGTCCTTTTTCCTGTTTCTCCAAAGCTTGAACCGTCGCTGCTCGAAGCTCCAAGCCGCTGCCAACGCCGTGTCCCTCTTGCTCGCCGTGGCCGACGCCGTCTCCCCTTGGTGGTTGCCCCTGTCCCCTCCCCAGATCGCTGTCCATCGTCACCCAGTCGTCCTGCCGCCGCCGCTGCTACACCTCTGCATGCCAGCCATCGGTGCCTTGCTGCGCCGTCGCCTGTGAGCCTGCGCTGCTCTGTACCAGCTTGCCGGCCTGTGTGCTGTGCTGCCACCATCGTCACCTTTGTCGCCTTCGTTTCTCCTCTCACTGGTGAGCATCCCCGGCGCCATCCTGTTCTGCTTCCGCAGCCGCCATGTGGTCGTCATCGCCGCCGTTGTCACATTCTCCTGGACGCGGTGCCATCGGCTAGCCGTGTCTCCTATGTCGGTCAGCAACTCCCGCTGCCAAATGCCGTCGCCGTGGCCGGCTGCACCGTACCCGGTCTGTCATCCTCATCACCTCTGTATGCTTCGGTTGCCATCGAACCTCATCCCGTGGCACCTCGATCGCCCGATTCCCCAAAGTCAAACCGAGTCACCGGATCTCCGTTGAAACCCTCAGTCCATTCAAGCTATCCCAATCAACTTCAAGTTGTTGGCTCTCTCTCGAGAGCGGTCTCATTCATTGGATCCCCTTATTATCTAACCTCTTCGCCACATCAGCCACCACATCAATCCACCCTCTGTTCCATAGACTTAGTCTATCGTGAGACATGCCTATGACTGTATGCCTCACTCCAGTATCCAACCAAAAATAATTATTCTAATCCGAAGACCCGGTGAATGTTTGAGGAATATTCCTTTTCCAATTTCCTTTCGGAATTATTCCGAATTCAATATTCTAAAAGCCGTATCTTTTCCACCTGAACTCCGATTCGACCCGTTTCTTCCTAAATTATCTAAAATCATAATTCACTTGTTTATGTATTTTTATGTATTGTTTATTGGAGTTTCTTAGGATTATTATCGTTTTACGTGTAGTTACGTATATCGTCGATTCGGAAGACTGCAGAGTCTGCGGAAGAGTTCGGAAGATTAATTGAAGACGTTTTGCGATTGCAAGGCAAGTCACACGACAATCTCCTTGAGCATGTTGATCCCATTTGTGAAAGTATTTTATTTTAAAGTTATTGCATGAAATGCTTTTGAATGTCATTATATGGGTATTTATTTACTATCCTATGATCCTTGACTATTATGGCCATGTCGATATTGATTCCTCCACCTTGATACCCCGGGTAATAATATTGACTAGCTAGATGTTTAATTATTTATCTGGCTAGATTATTTAGGATTTTGCTTAGCCATGCCTAGAAACTATAGTGTCATTTTATGTGGGTAATTAATGACTCATTTATGACTAATTATGAATTAATGGCTATATTTTCACGACAGTGAGTCGTGGTTGATTAATTAACTATGTCAACTAAAACTTGATTGATGGTGGGTTGTGAGCACCAGGTTGGAATGTTGCTAGCGGTGCTCATGACAGTTAAGGACCGGTTCGCGGACTACTTGTTGCGAAGCAATACTCGTGCTAACCACAAGCCAGCATGGGTAATGGTAGGAACCAAAGTGTAGTACGTTCAACCGGGGTCCACCATGGTGTGTTGTGGCTGTGTCAATAAGACCACCATGGCTGCGTCAATAAGTCCATGTTTTGGGCGTTGGATCGTTTCCCTGTTGGGGGCCTGATCAGCTCCTGCCGGAAACTGGTGGTCCAGCGGGTGGCTCCCTTGTTGTGCGGGTTACATGGAGGGTCTTATCACAATTCCTTTCCGAGGTACCGTGGTGGTATTAAGGCGCACAGTGATGTGTTGTGGAGTTGTGTCTTGTGGGTAAATTGGTACACCTCTGGCCAGAGTAAAACTGTTCGAATAGCCGTGCTCGCGGTTAATGAGCGGCCTAGCAATGTTTCTGTGATTAGTCCCACACTGTTTAATAATGATGATAAATGATGGAATATGGATAGCTCCTGTTTGGAGGAGTTATGGTTTGGGCCTGAACTGCGTTGGAGCGCTGTTCAGTGGTTGATTCAATATTGATATTAATTAAACTATAATGTTTTTAATGATTTCGAATGCAAATGTTTTAAATGCTGTTTTACGCAAATAAGCCATATTATGCCTTTTCCTTTGGTATCCTGTTGCATTACATTGCATTCCCTAGTGTGGCTTGTTGAGTACGGTGGGTGGTACTCAGTCTTGCATTATTGCAATCTTTAGAGTGAAGCTTTGCGAGGAGGAGAAGTTGGTGTTTGGCTTATACCCCAGTTGAGCTGCCTGTGGCTTGGTGCTGAAGCTACGCTAGTTGCCGTTCCGCTGCTGATTTCTTCTGTGTGAGGACTAAGTGCCTCTGTTGTAAGTATTTATCGTTATTTCGTATTTGGTTATGTTTATCAAATTGTCAATTTGTGTACCTCGGCTGATTCCTGGACGAGGATTTATTGCACAAATTAGCTTTGGAAATTCTGGTGAATTTCTGGGCGTGACAATACGGAGCAAATACGAATCGGAACGAATACGGTAACGAATATTTATTCGAATATAAAAACTCCTCAAACTGAACTTTAGAAACCAATGAAGAGAGACAACTTATTATTTTTGTGTAAAACAATATATCAATATTTCCAAATTTTTAGCTCAACAACATATACAACAAATTTCAAGCATCCATATCAACAACACATTACTAATATCTATGCAAGTATACAATCATATCACCATCTTCGATTTAATCACAAATTTTAGATATAGTAATTTTAAGCGTTTATATCAACAAAAATAGTTTAATCACATGATCAAATTTCCCATCACAAAATAGTTCATCCACATGACATGGACCATGCACATAGACCATCCAAATAGTTTAAATACTCAATCAAATAGTTCATCCACATAGACCACATCACATAAACTTAGTTCATCACAAACATTAACATAGGTTCATCACAAACATTAACATAAGCTTAGTTCATCACAAACATTAACTTAGTTCATCATATAAACATTCAGCAACATTTCCTTCAAATATCCATTGGTGATATGTCATCCTCGTCATCAAAACACTCCACATCACCATCTTCCTCATGATTTGTATCCTCGCTCTGTAAATAAAAGATTGATCACATATTAGTGGAAGTATGAAAGTCAACCAAATAATTCTATGAGTGAGTAATAGAAGCACAAACCATTGTCAATAAAGTAGCAAAAGTACGCTCAAGGCTGTCCATGTCAATCTCATTGATGATAGACCCAACCACATTTCCACCTAAGTGTTCACAATCATATAATTACTTAAAATATAGAATACTTGCTGAAATATAGAACACAATTGTACAGTTAACTTAAAATTACCCTTTCCTGATGCTGCAGTCCAGTCTTTAGTGCAAATCAAAGCTTGCACAATTTCAGGGTCTAGACGGCTGTGGAACGGATCAACAACACGTCCACTGGCACTGAAAGTTGATTCTGAAGCTGTAGTTGATAATTGAATTGATAGCACATCACGAGCAAGTCGAGAGAGAATAGGAAGCTCATGTTTCTTTAGTGACCACCAATGCAAAATATTAAATGTCCTTTTGTCTTTTGTGTCCCATTCCACTAGTGGTTGATCCATATACACTTCCAACTCAGTTTTAGTGCCTTTTCCAGGGGCACTACTCCCACGCAAGTAGTTCAAAACATCTGCATCAAGGTCATTGTCACTCTCCTCATTCTTATCGTCACCCACTGCAGAATCCTTTTGCACACTTATATCAGCTACATTGTTTGATTTTGTTGAACTAGACACATAAGCATTGAATAGCTGGTTGACAACATCCATGAAATTTGTAATTTGTTATGCAGTTTTATCACCATAAATCTTGTCTGGATAGTAGTTGACCAACTGTCTTAAACCTAGGATCAAGAAAGCAAGCTACAGAAAAAGACATATTGGACTTTTTCCAATACTTATCATACTTAACTTGCATTTTATAGCCCATAGATGCTATAATTGGATCAGGACTGCTGCACCATTCAGATATTGCAAGCTTAATTTGACAGAATTTAGTAAAAAATAGATTTACTGTTGGATATGCACTGCCAGAGAAGATCAAAGTAGCATCATAGAATCTGTTCAAACATGTGCACAATGATTTTGCCATGGTCCAACTACCAGCTGTTGGTGCACAATGAAGATATTTGCTTCTATGACGAAGAAAAAGCCTATCAAAAGCTGGTCTATAATGAATAGCTTGCTTTAACATGAAATAAGTAGAGTTCCATCTAGTTGGAACATCCAAAGAAAGACCACTATTGGTATCCAAACCGTCACATTCTGAGGCACACTTCATAAATTCTTCCCATTGCAATGTGGAATTCTTCACAATTGTAATTGTGTTTCTGATATTTGAAACAGCTGATACAATTTGCTTTAAGCCATCTTGAGCAACAAGATTGAAAATATGATTCAAACATTTCACATGAAAAAATGCCCCATCACATATCAAAGGTGATATCTTATTGAGCTTTAGTACTAACCCCTTAGCACATGAATCATTGGCTGATGCATTATCCAAAGTAACTGCAAGCAATTTTCTATCAAGGTTCCAGTCCAATATACTATCATAAAATTCCTTGCACAAGTTTTTCCCTGAATGATGGCCCTCAACATGCATAAACTTGACAATTCTTTTTTGCATGCACCAATTATCATCTATCCAATGCACAGTGATGCACATATAACCTTTATTTTGATTTGAGGTTCACATGTCCATGGTTGTTCTAAAGCAGCACGAAAGTGTTTTGAAGTACTCATATAATTTCTTCTTTTCCTCCATAAATATATTCAGTATATCTTTCCTAACAGTTATGCGACTTTTGATTGGAAAAGTAGGACGCAAGGACTTAATAAAATCTACAAAGTACTCATGCTCAACAATATTAAAGGGATACTCGTGCATAATGATTGCCAAATAAAATTTCTTCAAGCTAATAGCCTCATCATACCTGTAAGTATCAACAGATGTAGTTCCACTGCCGCTCTCATCCTTTTTGAGGTTTAGAAGCTGCTGACCACTTTTGATTTGGTGCTTGTGGGATAAGTGATTCCAAAATACCGATGTGCCCCTGCTAGTCTCACGACGAGATTTATAACTGCACTTCTTGCACTTAGCCCATAGCTCCACAATCTCTGTCCCATCATCTTGTGCAATCTTTTTATCAAACTTGTCAAAGTGCTGCCAAACCTGAGAACTACACTTCTTTGCTTTTTTTGCAAGAGGAACATCCGAAGCAGCAGTAGTATCCTCTGCAAGAGGAACAAGCGCTTGTCGATTCTCGGCATCTCCTCCCTGTCCCTCCATGGGATGAGTTGGTTGTGATGTTCGCAAAGCTGCTACACTTGCGCTGCTGCTACTTGCATATGATGACGAATCCATGACCTACATATTATCCAAGCAGATAATGAATACTACATCATATATTTCAACCTCTCAGTCAGATAATGAATACTGCAAGGTCTCCCATCCAAGCACAGAACACAGGAATTAGGACCAAAAATCAATCCCATACAGCATCACAGCAACAGGATACTTCAACTCCCATAGCCATCACCACCCCTTCATTTCCTCCTTTTCTTCCAGATAACACAGCAGTTTGACAAATATGGCACCTAATTCAACCTATTTACTCTTCAATACACCGATTTCATGTAAACCTAGAGCCAAATAATTGAAAAGAAAAGAAAAAACAACACAGAACATAAAGCATCCATGGCATGTATCCAGGACATGCAAGAACACTAGTAGCTCCAAGAACCTCATCAAGCTAGTAGCGAAGAGGCCAAATCAATTAATCAAGCTAGTAGCGAGAACCCTAGGTGCTAGGACTAGCTTACCGGGGGCATCGGCGTCGGGATTGCACTGGGCGACAACGTAGTCCCCTAACTTCCAGAACTAGCAGCAAAACCGCAGCGGCGGGAGGGCGACCTTGGTGGACGGTGAGGATGCGGCCAGCAGGGGCACTGGCATGGGCACCGAGAGCTCTTCCTTGACGGGCACGAGCACGCCGCCGACGCCCGAGGACTGGAGCGGGTACAGCAAGGCGTACAGCGTGACGTCACGCGGGGACGCGGAAACGATGCGGCGTGCGCTCGGCCTGGCGCTAGCTCTCGGGCGCAGGGCCGGCACCAGTGGCCGCGGGGGGCACGAGGCCGGGCGGCGGTGGAGGCCGATGGGGGCGCGGGGCCCGACGGGGGAGGCGGCCACGGGGGCTCGGGGCCCCGCGGCGGCAGCGGGCGCGGGCGCAGGGCCGACGCCGGTGGCCGCGGGGGGCGCGAGGCCGGGCGGCGGCGGAGGCCGATGGGGGCTCGGGGCCCGACGGGGGAGGTGGCTACAGGGGCTCGGGGCCTGGCAGTGGCGACAGCCGCGGGTGCAATGGATGGCGCCGGCGGCGGCGGGGTCCAGCGGCGGTGGGCGTGGGGGAGCAGGGTCCGGCAGCAGCTGTCACGTGGAGCAGACTTTGTGTGTGTGTGTGTGGAGACAGAGAGAATGGACATGTTAGGGTTAGGTTAGGAGTAAATCTAATGGGTGATGCGGATATCCGAAAATTTGTCCGGATAGTTTCTGACCGATTCTGAAATCCGCCGGATAATGCCTTTACTGTATTCGTATCCGTATCCGAGAAAAATTATCCGTTTCCGTTTCTGAATCTGAGATTATCCGAGAATTATCCGACCGAACCTATCCATATCCAAAATTTCAGACGGTTAGTGGATAATATCCGAACTGTTTTCACCGCTAATTGCATATCTAGTTGGATATCCGTTTGAAATACCCTAAGGCATGTAATAACTATAACTAGAAATGTTTCATGTGCCGTTTGTACTCGTTGGATGCATAATTTTATTATGTTCGTAAGCAATTAACGTGTGCTCGGTTGTCACCGCTCGGAATCTACTTTCGCCGTGAGGTTGAAACTCGAAAATTCATATTTTTGATCAGTTTCGTCACGAACGTAGATCGTGAGGAGTACATCATTTGATCGACAAGAGTAAACGAAGTAAAGGGATTGAAGCATCTAGGCCCCATTGTTGATTTTGGTAATTGATGACAAGCGCTAATTGTAGACTAACCATTGTGTTCTTATATGCAAAAAAAAGTGGGAGCCACATGCCAAGGAGGATGACCACCAATTAAATTTCATGGCGCAAAGTTATGGAGCGAGGACGAACAAATTAGCAGTTTGCTCAAATGATTGAGGTGAAGGGCGATGTAGAGTAAGCTAATTTTTTTTTTCTTTTAGCATTGTCGTACTATCAAGAGAGGTAGTAACCTTAGCGAAGAAGTGATCAAATTGCCGCACTAGGTCATGCATGCTTGGTCCATCTATTTTCCTTGATCATTGTTGCTCAGCAGTCTGACCGGGCTGTCCCAGCCGGTCAGACCGGCCTCATCCAGAACCTCCTGGGGAGTTGTGATGCGGGTTCCGATCGGACCGCTCACCCCTGGCCGGTCGAACCGGCCCGATCCAGTACCGATAGGGACTTCTAGTGGGGTGGCGGTCGGACCGCCTCCCCCTGCCGGTCGGACTGACCGGATCCAGTACCGACAGGGAGTTCTAGTGGGGGTGGCGGTCGGCCCGCCTCCCCCACCCGGTCGGACCGGCCGGATCCAGTACCGACGGGGAGTTCTAGTGGGGGTGGCGGTTGGACCGGCTCTTCACCTGTGGTCGGACCGACTGGTATTTTTTAGCTGTTGAATTTGAACCCAGTTGGACCGATCTTTTGCCTGCGGTCAGACCGGAAATGACCTGAGTTAGGGGATTTGGCCCGCAATAGCTAGTTTTTGCGCTTGTCATCAATTACCAAAATCAACAATAGGGCATAGATGCTTCAATCTCCCCCTTTTTGGTAATTAATGACAAACACCACATATAAAGCGAAATTATAAATGAAGTTCAATACACGAAGGCAAATCATACAATAGACTCCCCCTAAACATGTGCATGACAATCACAAGAGGCACAACGGCGACGAGAGGAGTTTGCAATATGATTTGCATTCCATCAATTTAAAATTATAGAGCGTGATAAACAATAACAGCTTGAACTTAATCAAAGAAATAGGATAGCTCAAATGAGATAAATTTCGAGTAGCAATAAACTCCAAAGGAGACAAATGAGAGTTTAACTATCCTATTACAACAAAGCTGATAAATAACAAAAAGGGTCTTCAATCTTGACAAAAAGGGTCTTCAATCTTGAGGAGGAGGGGAGGAAGGCGCATTGTGCGACGACGGTAGACAACCGGATGGAAGGTCTCTACAATCCTCATACATCGCTCCAAACCATCCATGCGACCTTCAACACGATCAAAAGAATTTTGCATAGTTCCAACATTACCGCTTAAGCCTCTCACTTGTTGAGTCATCTCCTCAAATCCGGTATTCAAACGAGTGAAGTTGTCATTTAGGGCATTGAGAGCTCCCATGACTAGATTGAAATACTCCATTGGCTGCATCCCAAAATATGCATATTGAGGAGAGAAGAATTGACCAAAGTCCTGTGGAGGCGGCGGAGGAGGAGGATGATCATCATAAGAAGGCCCTTGAGGTTGAGCGGAATGAGAAGATTGACCGTTCTCAAAGGACCGCCCGGAGGGAGCATTCGGTGGAAGCCGGGGCTTATACTCCTTATGGCGAGACATTCTATTGCCCATTCTTCCACACTTTGCAAGGATAAGCTTTATTATGAATGAAGCATAATATATACCTTGTCCAAGGGAGTTCTTTGACATGTGCATCTCTCTAAGAATAAGGTCGACGACATCAAACCAAGTTCCACTTATGATAGCTTTGATTACATGCCATGTGATACCACGAATGGCATCCTTGTTGCCACACCTTAGGACAATAGAAGCTCTGACAATCCGGTTGATTACACTTGGCACAGTTTTTAATCCAGTGACGGTGCCAAATGTGCAATGAATACTTGTATCGTAGAATTGAGCTTAGTCTTGAACAGATATTGGAGAGTAGTGTAGATCAGAGTGAAGCGTTGTACCCTCAAGATATCTCAACTCCAACACTTCTTGCAACTCTCGCTTAGTTGCCACACACCCAAGCTCTCCACTAATCCACTTTATCTGAGTGAAATCTTCATTTATCCAAATAGTGGAGTAGAACTGACAAATAAGAGTGGGGTCATAATCCTGATGGATAGCAACAGACTTGTCAATTCCCACTTCTCGGAAAAGATTGTGCAACACTTGAAACTCCGAGATCTTGTTTATCTCTTTCCACACAATATACTTATGATCAGCAAAGGGCTTGGTGGAAGTGTAGACCTTCTCAAATACTTCCTTCTGAAAGTTTGTGTGGAACCTTGGATCGTTGGAGTCGTTAGGTCTCTTGAATTGATCATGATCCCTAAGAAGCATGTACTCCGTAGGGTTGTTCAATCGCACTCGGAAGTTGATAGTTGGATCCACTTGAGGAGGCATTGAATAATAGACCGAAGGAGGTGGAGCAGTTAGGTCACCTCGAGGATAAATAGGATGTTCCTCATCCTCATCCTCATCCTCATCTATTTCATGGTCTTCCTCTTCCTCTTCCACCACATAATCCTCATCCATCTCTTCTTCCTCTGATGAAGTGATGGGATCATGACGCTTCTTGGAGCGTCTTTCCGCAATTTTCTTGCGAGGAGCCATTGACTGACAAAGAGACAAAGAAAAGGACCACCGAGGATTAGTGTAAAATAAAAAGATTTGATAATTAAAAGTTGTTATTCAGTCCAGGGGCGGTCAGACCGCATGGATGTGGCCGGTCGGACCGCAGGCCGGTCGGACCGAAGGCATCAGGCCAGTCCGACCGGTACTGGCAGAACAAGGTTGCACACTTGCATTCATCAAAAATTTTTCACATACACAAGAGATGAACTAATATGGCATAAGACTAGAGAGAATAGAAGATGAATAAGATAGCCATTGTGCACATATATAGGAGAGGAACAAGAGAACAAACTAACCCTAACCCTAGAAGCATCAAGAGGTGAATGGGATTGAGTTAGATGCAAGGGAGAGGGATTACCACTAGAATGCCAGAAGAAATAGATTTGATTTGCACCAAGAACTCCCCTCTAGAGATGCAAATCGATGAAGCACACTTCCTTCACCTAGGGTTCCAAGGCACGGTTCAAAAACACAATCAAATTCAAAACCAAACCGTGGAATAGAGGGAACGGAGGAGAATCACTTATGGTCCAAACGGAGAAGAAATCCTGGTCCAACCGAGAGAAGGAAGTGGAGAGGAGAGTTAGGGTTTGAGGGGGAGAGAGAGAAACGGGTTTGGGGCGAGTTAGGAAAAGAGAACAGTGATAGAGGAGGAAGAAGGTCGGGTAGGATAAGTAATGGGCGTCCCTGGGCCCCCACCCCGTGGCCCGGTCGGACTGGCTACCATTAGCCAGTCGGACCGCGCATATAGCGCCGGTCGGACCGACTGTGCCCGATCTGCCTGCCTCCAGCCCTTGGACAGGCAAATCCCCCTACACGAAAAGGCACAGCACAAGCTTTCAAGATCTCGGGGAAAAATAAGATGACAGAAGGTGCCATTTGAATGTGTGAGCTCAAACATTGACAATTTCCATATATTTGAGATTTACTATGGAATTTGCAACAATTCTCACCTAAGTGGTACAAATGACCTATTATGGTTTATGGTAGTTTTTTGTTGAATTTCGAAAGCAAAATAACTTTTCAACGATTTGTTTTTTGAGAGAAGTTTGAATACCAAAAACATTTCAAATAGTCAAGTCTAACATTTTTGTTATGGAAGCATTTTCAAAATCTCATTCGAACTTATTTTGGAGATTTACGGCAATTTGATCAAAAACAAGATTCTAGTTTCTTCCAAAAAGTGGTAAGAAGGCATGTTTCTTTAGAATTCAATTTTCTTTCAAGGTTAAGCTTGGAAAACCTATAAGATACTATGTGAAACATTTTCCAAACGGTAGATTTCAACAAACAAAGTTTTTCACAAATTTTTGACTTTGGTCAAACTAGGCCTTTTGAATACTCTTCTAGCACTTTCATCAATTTGTTCACACTCGAAAGGTTGTATTACACATATGAGATATGCAACACTACAGACCCTGACCGTAACCTCTAGCCCGCTTCGTCCTCCTAGCCTGCGCTCGCACCTGGGCCTGGGAGTATGTCAGCCGGTCTGGTGGTACGGCACGGCCAGCGCGGGTCGCCTGTATGGGTGTGGCAGCTGGTGGGTCCTGTGTCTGCGGTGGCGGAGCTCCTTCAAGCTGCGAGGTATTTAGTATCTCGTGGATCTCCTCGTCCTCGTCCTCCAAGCCGTCCCCCTCAAAAGGATCCTGTACCCAACCGCTGTCGCGTGTGCCCTGCACGAAGGAGCCAGCGCCAGCAAACATCCCCCGCACTGTAGAGTGGAACCCTGTGCACAAAAATGTTGATAATTGCAAAGTTTAATTTTGCAAGGCAAAAGTAAACTTTGATCTAACCTGAAGGACCTCCTGTGGTGGCCCTAGAGGCAATGGTCATGCCCTGCTGCGTGTGTGGTCAGATGTGGTACACTCCCTATGTGGACGTGCCAGCTCCGGAGGGATCTAGGTACGGTGTAGCGAAAGCTGCACGGAAGCATATTGATGTAAAACGGTGCATGTCGTAGAAGGAAACCATGTTATGAACTGATGGTTAGCGGAAATTACCTCTGGAGGGGCCAGCTCGCTGACTGGAACCATGCTGATGTACTCTAGCTCCTGCGGGGCGTGGCTGTTGTTGACGTACAGCTACAGGGGGTACCGCGTCGACTGCACGACAAGTGAGCGCACGGATCACTGCATGTATCGACTGACGAATCCTCCCGAAAGTTGTCCTCTGCTCATCCGCAGTCAGCACGATCCCTTCGTCCAACCGTCCGAACGCCGCATCCACATCTGCCCGAACCTATCGCACTGCGTCGGCCTATTTCAAATGGGACGTAAAAATATGTTAGAACCATGGACACCTCCAAAGGGAATAGCAAAGTGCAAAGAGAATGTGCCTTACCGCACGGAAGTAGTCCTGGTCACGGTGTCTAGGATACGTGTCAGTCGTAGCAGCGACATGTGGCTGTGGATCCTCTGGGGTGAACGTCATGCGTGTGCGGGTGCGGGGCTGGTACCACCTAAGGTATGCTAGGTAGTTGTCCTCAGTGTGTGGAAAAATCTCCTCCATCGCCAACAACCAGTTGTCGACGTACTGCTGTAGTCGCAGATACCACTGAGTCCTGGCTGCTTGTCCCCTACGATTATACCTATTTACTGAGAGTGCATTAGACTTAATATAAGAGTTGTACTACTCAACAAAGATCACAGTTGTACTAACCTGTGCACGTCACGAGGCACAACCATCTGCACGGGCATAGGAAAGAGCTGACGTAGGCCGAACTGTCGCGTCACGTTCTGCGGACAGTGGGGCTCGACGAAGATGTCGAACACCAACGACACTCTCGTCATCCAGTACGACTGGTCGCGCGTGCAAAGAGCCGAGAATCCGAGCGGTGCACGGGCCGAGATGGCCCGCGGACTATATGGCTCCCAAACCACGTCGCTGGGCTGCAGGCGGTCCAACTCCATAACGAAGTCGCAGTAGGCCCTCCTAACCTGCGTGTGAGCGTAACGACGCTGCAAAATAGGACAGGAAGAACACGTCAGTGTTGGCACTTAAGTGGTAAACCTAGAATTTCACGTAACGTACCTCACGGCGACACCATACCATCCCCATAGTGGGACAGTCCTCGGCTAACTGCCCGTACAAGCCTCCAAGGCTGCCCTCGTAGGGAGAGTGCTGAATCAGAGAGCGGCTTATCACGAAGCGCTCAGCCGTCCATAGCTGCAGAAGGAGAGGGCAACCGGCAAGAATCGTACCTGCATCGGTCTTCGTGCACGCGTCACAAAGACCACGGTACGTCACTGCTAGCACAGCAGATCCCCAGCTCCACTGCGGTACACACCCATCCTTGCTGTCGGCGATCGCACGAGCGTAGTGGATCAGTCCCTTGTCCACCGCGTGCCCCGTCGTGCTGGTGAACATCACCCACCCAAACAGCCACAGCAGGTACGCCTCCAAGCTCCACTGCACTGAGTATTGGTCGGCATCTTGGTCTAGCTGATCAGGCTGTAAAGCAAGATTGTAGTCAACACCACTGTTGTTTTACAGATCAGATGATTGTGAATTGAAGGAATCCGCGACTTACGGTGAACTGTAGCAGCCACGCCTACGCGGGGCCACTCGTTGTGTAAGGCGGTAGCGAACCCAGCCTACCAAGTCTAGGTCGATGGTGCACGGCCTCGAACCGAGCAGTGATGTCCTACGACCAACCGTGTGTCCCGTCTACCGAACCGACTGCATCCCCTGCGAAGGGAAGTCCTAGCAGGTAGGACACGTCCTGGAGTGTGGGAGTCATCTCGCCACACGGTAGGTGGAACGTGTGTGTCTCCGGTCTCCAGCGATCCACCAGTGCCACCATTGAGGGGCCAGCTTCTTTGAACCGATCTCTGAAGTACTAGCATGTGCCATACAAGATAAATTCAACTATGCCAATAAGTGGGAGCCCTCGAACACCACGAATCACCCAGTTATAAACCTCTGCCAAATTTGTTGTCATTATGTCAAATCGAGAACCATTCTTGTCATACAACAATGCCCATTTCTCCTTTACTCCGAAAATTTTCTAACCGAGGATGCCGACCTTCTTCTCATACGAGGTCTGTCACTTGATAGAGGACCAAGAGCTTGTGAAGCCTCATCCCCTACAAGGATAGCCCTCCTGGACTGCTCATCTGTTTGTTTAATGGTAAGCTCATCCAACCTCCTCCAAAGCTCATAGAACTTCTTCTCTTGATTCTGGACGCACAGCCTCTTGAAAAGATCCATAAGTTGTTTATTCTTAAATTTCTTGTAGAAATTAGCACCCATATGATGCATGCACCATCTACTTTGGACATCAGACCACCTTGGTGGGTATCCCTTCTCAGCACATCCATCCCTCAATTCCTCAATTGCCCGTAGCAAGCCGGCGTGACGGTCATATACAAGGCATACGTCTGGCCTCATCCGAACAACTGTAGACTTAACCCTTTCTAGGAACCAATACCAGCTATCAGTGTTCTCACTTTTAACAAAAGCAAAAGCCACCGGTAGAACTTGGTTGTTCCCATCAACTCCAATTGATGTTAATATCTGCCCTCTGTACTTTTCAGTTAGAAATGTCCCATCGATACAGAGGATGGGACGACAATGCACAAATGCCTGAATACAAGCACCTAATAAAAAGAATACTCATTGCAACACACTTTTATTACCACGGTCAATTAATGAAAAGGCTTTTAGGTCGTAGCAGGTCTCTGCATTCCTCTCAAGAATACAGGCTAACACACGAGGCAAATTATCATAAGATACTTCAAATGTGCCAAATCTCATCTCTACAACCTTCTGTTTTGCCCTCCAAGCCTTAGCATAGCTAATTGTGTATTTGAATTTCTCTTTAATATGTCTAACAATTGACCTTGGTTCGTACCCCAGATTGTTCACAATGTGAGAGTACATCTCTATTGCAACAAATGCAGATGTCATATTTCTATGATATTTTTCAACACCACGTAAGTAACATGAATATTCGGTCACGATTGAAACTTGCCAATAATCCTTTCATTTACCCTTGAATGTGTGCACCCACCATAGACACCCATCCTTCACGCACTTCACTTCATACACTGATTTGCTTTGACTTCACGACCGAGAACTCCCTCTGAAGTGACACCGCCCATTGTTTTACTGCATCATTCAAATCCTCTACATATGCATACTTAGCCCCCTGGATGACCTCATTCTCCTTGTACTCCCATGGTACATAATGTCGCTCGGAGATAACAAGGCTTGAGAAGTCCTCGTTGCTCCATTCTACAGGCAACACGTTATCCTCATCAGATGAATCATCATACTCTGCATGCTCGTTTTCAGCATCTTCCCTATCCATTTCTTCGATGATGGTGTCAATTAGTTCTCCCTCATCTGCCACACCTGCTGGCTCTCTATCTTCTTCATTCCCTCCTTCATTTTCTTCCATTGTTTCGGCATCACCTCCTCCCGCTGTACTTGGACCCTCATCATCTTGCACGGGGATTGCAGCAGCAGTGTTATCATTCTCATACACCGACACAAGTATGCACAGTGGCCAACCACATTGGAATGCATTCTCCACATACCATCTCCAAGTGGCAGTGCAATCCACTAGCATCGGTTCCCAAAAAAAACCTTCAACTGCACGACTGACTACAACATACAAGGTTATTGCGTTGATCTGGGAGTCCAGTCGAAAGCCTCGCATCAGCCAGTTGTACACTGACCTGAAACTTCTCTCAGCTGGCCGATCAATGCTCTTAGCCGTTGAACTAAACTACGACAGATCTACACCTTATGAACCATACCTAACATTCTCTTGCCCGTGAAATAACTGAAATATCACTTTATTTGACATATCTGTTGATGAAAAAATACAGTTAAACTAGGTACCAACATTCTCCTCACACTTAAAACCGTGTAATCGAGATTTTATAACTACCATCTCTACACAAATTAAGTCATCTAACAAATTAACTCAAAACCTACAGATCTACGAGTAACAACTTATTTTTATATTGTACTATACACGTAACCAGTACAATACTACATCAATTTGTGCATAAAAATAGAAATTACAAAGGGATACAGCAAACTGGTAGAGCTTCACTGCTTTCGTTCAGCCTTCCTCTCAGCGCTCTCTTCTTTTTTTCTGTAATTTCTGTGAATTTTATGACATTTTTTGAGTCTACGAGGGGGTTTTATACCGGGCTGGCTAAAAATCGCCCCCCTAGAGGGTGGCAAGGGGGCCGCCTGCAAAATGGCCAGCCTGATGACGACATCACTTCTTTAGATACACACTTATAACCTCCTCATGTTGAACAAGATGTGCCACAGATCCAAGGACCAATTACTCACGCACGTGCCCGTCAACTTAATCGCCAGATGAATGCGTTCCTAAGCTTACATGGAAATATTTCTACAAATGGCATGCTATTTAATTCTTGTGATAATTTTATTGTTATTAGGGACCTGGGAGAAGACCATGGAGAATAGCTCAAGAAACCAAATATTAAAGTGGAGACAACAAGTGCAAGTAAACTCCTATTCCCGATACCGATTCAGTTTCGGGCTGGAACATAGCGTCAACTTCAAACAGCCATAACTTTTGATCCAGAAGGAGTTACAGGGCCTACAGATACTTATTGGAAAGCTTATGAAGTCTACTTTTAGATAGTTTTGGTTTCAAAATTCCTCCTGAGCTGTCCAGAATAATTAAAACAAGTTGCGTTATTTTTCCTATCCGAGTCAGTTTGGGCCTTTGGGCTTTATATTTGTGTCGTGGGCTAAACCCATAAGGAGTGCACCCCTCACAGGGAAAACCCTAACCCTAGACATCCTAAATCATATATATTTAGTAGCCGTCGCCATTTAGAGTGGGTTTTGCTTAGATTAATCTGCCTTTGAACAGTTTTGCCGTTTATCGGTTTGTGAGACCCCAACTTCGAGAGTATAATCATTCATCAGCAAGTTAAGTTGCAATCTTCCTTGTTCTTGCTTGTGTTCTTCGATTCACATGCAGGGATTAGCCTTCGTGATGAGGTCAACTAGGCAGCGCACGGTTGATAACAAGAGGAGTCGTGGTGCTGCGATTGCAGGGTTCGAGTCTTGGTGATCAGAAGCCAGATCGTGAGTGTCAATTCTCCACCAAATCGAGAGTTATCCTTACCTAACGGAAGATCGGGCACCCCGTTGCCATCAAGTGGTATCAAAGCGAAGGTTGCCTATTAGGTATCATCCTTTCCGTCCTGTTTCAATTTTTGTTTCCTATACCTAGAGTTCAGAAAAGCCACAAAAAGATTGGTAGTCATAGTTTTTTTTTCCTGTCCTACAACCACGTTTAACCTTTTGCATAATTCTGTTTCAGAGTCCGTAGTGTTGAGTTTGTGTCCTAGGTCGAGTTCAGTTGCTGGCTTAGATTGTGTTTGAGTCCAGTTCGTAATCCATCCGCCGCACCCCATAAACCCTAGGCATCACCACCATTGTCTTTGTTTTCCTATATACTAACCATCTTGTGTAAGTATTGGTCGTTGTGTGTTCTGTTTTAGTGTCTTATATCACGTCCTCTGATCACCCTATATCTCCATCCACCTCCCTAGCAGCCACCACCACCATCTCATCCCTGGTTTCACCACCTGATTCCGAATCAGCCTCCACCAAAACACTGATACGGAGGACTTTCCTTGAAATAGACATAACTTTCGCATACGGACTCGGAATCAGTAAAATAAATAGTCTACGGACATCTACAAAAAAATTCCCATCCACTTCTCCCCCACTTTGTCGGGTTTCCCAAAATTAGATTTGCAAAATTCAGGCCGAAAAATTGGGTATCCGCACTTCAAAGTTCTAGCACTCTTTTTAAAGCACGCTTGTGTATTTCTACAGGCCACAACTTATATCAGACTTAGCTGCCACCTCCTGAGGTTGTTGTTCCTGTGCTCCTAGTTGAGAAAAAAATATCAAAAAATAAAAATAAATAAATAAAAAGGTGTGAAAGAAAAAAAAGAAAAAAAGAAAAGGAGAGGAGCACATAGGACACACCAGGGAGCCAGCTGTGTATTGTTTTGTGCTGTGTTTTGCCTTATCCTTATTTCCTTGCTGTTGTCCTTTCATACGTGTTTGTCTCCCTTGTCTTATCACATCTGGTTTAGAACGCGTTTAGGCCAGCAACTAGGACAAGTGCTTTGAACATTTATTCAGCATTACTATCTATTATTGAATTGTGTGCTACTAATATATTTGACCTCCCAAGCTCCACATATATACTTCTGGTTAGCACGGTCTCGACCCTTGCAATCGCTGGATCAGGCCCTCAAGGTATCACAAACCACCCACCGGTTGTACCATCCTTTGCTCGCTAGTCTCAGAACCTTATAAGAGCTCGGTAAGGTACTTCCATTTATGAGTGTCCACTATCCTTGCATAGTAGTAGTTGATAGGGATCATACTTTTGTGTGTTTATTTCCTATTTTCTACTAACCATGGCAGGTGAGGTATGATTTCGCTGATTGTGCTTCAAAGGAGGAGATCGTTAAGCTGGATCAGAAGATTGAGGAAAATGTAGCTGCCGTGAATGCTATGCGGGAAGACCTCCAGGCTATAGTGGGAAGCATTACCACCCTCACTAATAGCATCGAGCAGTTGGCAGCAAACCGTCACCCAACACCACCACTTATTGATGATGACAGAGGTAATGAAGAGGAGGAAGCTGACAATAGTGATGCACGCGCTGAACTTCGTGATGAGCGCCTACGACAACGGCTGCGATTCAACCGGCAAGGTATGGGAGGTAACCGCCACCAAGGGCGAGGTAACGATGATTCTTTTGCTAAAATTAAATTTACCTTGCCTTCATTTTCTGGAAAATATGACCTTGAAGCTTATTTGGATTGGGAGATAACCGTAAAGCAGAAATTTAATTCCCATTTAGTTCCTGAAATTCATAGGGTTAGGCAAGCAACTAATGAGTTCAAGGACTTTGCCATTATCTGGTGAAATGAACTAGTTAAAACTGGCCTAGAACCTAACACATGGGAAAGGTTGAAGCGAGCTATGCGGAGTAGGTTTATTTCTCTATCCTTCAAACGAGATGTGAGAAATAAGTTGCAACGCTTAGACCAAGGAGAAAAATCTGTAGAAGATTACTTTCAGGAGCTACAAATAGGAATGTTGCGTTGTGAGGTAGAGGAGGATAAGATGGCTCGATTTTATAGGGGGTTGAGACGTGAAATTCAGGATATTATTCAATATAAAGAATACAATTCTCTTAACTGATTGTTCCATCTAGCTATATTAGCTGAACAGAAATTGCAGGGAAGGCAGCCATTGAGAAGGAACAATTGGGGAAGTACGTCTACATCGAGGCCTTCCATTGGGCAAGGCAAAAGTGTCCCTATTCGGAGTTCTACGCCTTCCACCAATAAGGCACCAGCAACGCCATCTTCACGAGCTACCGAGGTGAGTAAATCTGTTCGCGTACAAGCACCCGCAAAAAGCGCATCATCGGTTGCTTCTACGGGACGAATGAAGGATATCCAGTGCTTCAAGTGCAAAGAGATGGGCCATGTGTAACGTGATTGCCCAAATCAGAGAGTTCTCATTGCTACAGATGATGGTGAGTACACTAGTGCTAGTGATGTTGATGATGAATTAGCACATAGCACTAACAATGCAGGTGATGAAGACGAAAGCGATGAGGATGTGGAGCACATAGGTGTGGAAGATATAAGCAAGTACCTGAGCATTGTAGCACAACGGGTGCTAAGTGCTCAAATGGAGAAGGCGGAGCAAAATCAGCGCCACAATTTGTTCCAATCAAGGTTCGTGGTTCACAATAGAGCATGCCGTGTTGTCATTGATAGCGGCAATTGTAGCAACCTTGCTAGTTCAGATTTGGTTGACAAGCTAGGTTTGCCTACACAACCACATCCACGGCCTTACTACATCCAATGCTTCAACTCTTGTGGTAAGTTGAAGGTAAGTAAAGTTATGAGAGTGTAATTTTCTGTTGGAAAGTACCATGATAGTACAAATTTTGATGTCGTGCCTATGCAAGCATGTTCTTTGCTTTTGGGTAGGCCTTGGGAATATGATAGAGATGTGCTGCACTGTGGTAGAACTAACATGTATGCTTTCACATATAATGGCAAAAAGATTAAGTTGCTACCAATAACCCCTGCTGAAATTTTGAAGGACGATATAGCGCGTGCTGAAAATAAATCTAAGTCTGAAAATCAGCAAGTAGCTAAAGATGTTTTTCCACCTAAAAAGAAGAAAAAAGAGCCATATGCTAGGAAAGACACACTTAAGTTGAAAGGAGCTTCCATGTTAGCTACTAAATCTGAGATTTCTGAGTTAAATGTTAATGAACCTATTTGCTATGCTTTGGTTTACAAGTAAACATTCTTTACACTTGAGGATTTGCCTCCTTCTTTGCCACATGCTATTACTAACCTTTTGTAGGAGTTTGCTGATGTATTTCCAAGTGAGATACCCCCGGGGCTGCTGCCTATGAGAGGAATTGAGCATCAAATTGATTTAATCCCAGGAGCCGCTTTGCCAAACCGCGCACCATATAGGATCAACCCTGAAGAGACTAAGAAAATTCAGCGTCAAGTGGAAGACTTGCTTGAAAAAGGGTATATACGTGAGAGTCTTAGTCCTTGTGCTATTCCTGTTATTTTAGTGCCTAAGAAAGATGGGTCATGGCGCATGTGTGTGAATTGTAGAGCCATTAACAACATAACTATTAGATATCATCATCCTATTCCTATGTTAGATGATATGCTTGATGAATTAAGTGGCTCTGTTGTGTTCTCTAAAGTAGACTTGCGTAGTGGATACCACCAAATTAGAATGAAATTGGGTGAAGAATGGAAGACCGCGTTTAAAACTAAATTTGGTTTGTATGAGTGGTTAGTAATGCCTTTTGGTTTGACTAATGCTCCTAGTACTTTTATGCGACTCATGAATGAAGTTTTACGCACTTTCATTGGTACATTTGTGGTGGTTTACTTTGATGATATACTTATTTACAGCAAGTCTTTAGATGAACATAAGAAACATTTACGTGCTATTTTTAATGCTTTGAGAGATGCACGTTTGTTCGGTAACCTCGCGAAGTGCACTTTTTGCACAGTGCGAGTTTCTTTTCTTGGTTATGTTGTGACTCCACAGGGAATTAAAGTTGATGAGACAAAGATAGAAGCGATCAAGAGTTGGCCGACTCCTACATCGGTTACACAGGTGTGGAGCTTTCTTGGGCTAGCTGGATTCTACCGCCGCTTTGTGAGAGATTTCAGCACCATTGCCGCACCCATGAACGAACTCACAAAGAAAAACGTTCCTTTTCGATGGGGACAAGCACATGAAGACGCCTTCAATTTGCTTAAAGAGAAGTTGACTCATGCTCCACTACTCCAACTTCCTGACTTTGGTAAGGTTTTTGAGCTTAAATGTGATGCAAGTGGGATTGGGATTGGAGGTGTGCTTATTCAAGAAGGTAAACCAGTTGCATATTTTAGTGAGAAGTTGTCAGGATCTAGTTTGAACTATTCAACCTATGATAAAGAATTGTATACTTTGGTTCGAACATTAGAGACTTGGCAACATTATTTATGGCCAAAGGAATTTATCATACATTCTGATCATGAGTCTTTGAAACATATTCGAAGTCAAGCTAAATTGAATAAACGACATGCTAAATGGGTAGAATTTATTGAGTCGTTTCCATATATCATTAAGCATAAGAAAGGCAAAGACAATGTGATTGTCTTGATGGCAACGAGGTGCCCGATCTTCCGTTAGATAAGGATAACTCTCGATTTGGTGGAGAATTGACACTCACGATCCGGCTTCTGATCACCAAGACCCGAACCCTGCAATCGCAGCACCACGACTCCTCTTGTTATCAACCGTGCGCTACCCGGTTGACCTCACCACGAAGGCTAATCCCTGCATGCAAATCGAAGAACACAAATAAGAACAAGGAAGATTGCAACTCAACTTGCAGATGAATGATTATACTCTCGAAGTTAGGGTCTCACAAACCGATAAATGGCGAAACTGTTCAAAGACAGATTAATCTAAGCAAAACCCACTCTAAACGGTGATGGCTACTGAATATATATGAGTTAGGATGTCCTAGGGTCAGGGTTTGCCCTGTGAGGGGAGCACTCTTCGTGGGTTTAGCCCACGACACAAATACAAAGCCTAAAAGCCCAAACTGACTCGGATAGGAAACATAACGCAACTTGTTTTGATGATTCTGGACAGCTTAGGAGGTATTTTGATGTAAAACCAAAACCATCTGAAAGTAGACTTCATAAGCTTTCCAACAAGTACTTATAGGCCCTGTAACTCCTTCTGGATCAAAAGTTATGGCCGTTTGAAGTTGACACTATCTCCTAGCCCGAAACTAAATCGGTCTCGGGAATAGGAGTTACTTGCACTTGTTGTCTCCACTTTAATATTTGGTTTCTTGAGCTATTCTCCATGATCTTCTCCCAGGTTCCTAATAACAATAAAATCATCACAAGAATTAATAACATGCCATTCGTAGAAATATTTTCATGTAAACTTAGGAACGTATTCACTTGCCGATTAAGTTGACGGGCACGTGCGCGAGTAATTGGTCCTTGGATCTATGGCACATCTTGTTCAACATGAAGATGTTGTAAGTATGTATCTAAAGAAGTGATGTCCTCATCACCTGGCCGCCCAAAAACCGCCCTCCCAGAGGGCGGCAAGGGGGCCGCCTGCAAAAGTGCTAACGGCCATCGGCCACCCAGCCTACGACCGTTAGCCACATCATTAAATCGCCCTCTGGGAGGGTGATTTTTAATAAACGCCCTCCTAGAGGGCGTTGGGAGTATATTTTTGTAAATTTTTGAAACGAAAATATACTTTTGTAAATATTTTATTAAAAAATATAAAAATAAAAAAATTCGCCAGTCGATCTCCCTGATATCACCCTGGCCTTTCAAACCCTCGACCGTCTCCTTCACCCGCCGCCTGCGCCGTCGTGCCGGTCTCCATCTCCATCACCGTGAGCAGCGGTGTCGGCGACCTGCTGCTTCCGCCTACGGTGAGCGCCCGTGCCTACGCACATCCTCTTTCTTTCTCATCTTCTCTTCTAGATCATGAAGAGCAGCATGTCATCGTCGAGGTCTCAGAATCGCCCAGCGGCCTTGGTGGCGTGCAGCAGTAAGCGCCGGCAGCGAACGGCCACTTGTGCTGCCGCCGCCACTCGGGAGGATTCATCATCCTCGTGGGCATCTCTGCTCGAGGATCTGTTGAGCCTGATAGGCTGGCGGGTGCTGGCCGGAGACTTGTGGGACTACATCCGCTTCTGCGCCGTCTGCCCCCACTAGCGGTCCAGCACCGCCTTCCTGCGCGGCCGTGGCATCGTCGACCTACGCTTCCACCCGCGGCGGTGGATGATGCTGCCTGAGGGGCACGGTCTCTCTACCCTGGCCACGGCAAGCTGCGTGGGTTCGTCCGCTTCTTCAACCTCTCCAACAGCGCCTTTGTCCGCGTCCGGCTCCCGCTCTTCCGCGACCACTACGCCCTTGACTCCGTCGACGGCATCCTCCTACAGTGGGACCACGACACCGCGATCCACCTCCTCCACCCCTTCACCGGCGACATCGTCGACTTCCCGCCGCTGGAAACCTTGCTGCCATACGTGATGTCGCTGCTGCCTCATGATGTGGCTATTTGGTATGGTGCAGGTAGCCTTCGCTACGTCCGGGGATAAGCAATGGAGGGTGTCAAGCTGGTCCATGCACCAAATTTATGATCCATTGTCATTCCAAGGCAAGCTATGTGTGTTCCATCAAACTGCAGCATATGATGAACCAAGCTATTACAGATCAGCCCACCCCAGCAGCTGGAAGGTACGACGGAGCCCTCGCTACTGCCACTGAAATCGATTGCCAAATGTCCAGCGAGCAGGCGCACTTTTTCTCTACTATTTGGTAGACTGCGGCGTAGGGGTGAAAACAGTATGAAAATTATTGACCGTACCAATACCGTTTTTGTAAAAATAATATTGTTTCTGATTGTTTCTGTTTTTAGAAATTTAATTTTTCTAATGTCTGTCAGTGCCGTATTAAAGTTGCCACTAAATAGTTAAAATCATAAATAAAAAATTCTTTACCGTACCAGTAATTAATAATAATACCATTTCTTACTGTTTTCATCCCTTCGCCACGTAGAGATTCTTGTGATCACCTTAGGTGTTAGTGTTTATGCGCAAATTTCAGTTTACAGACTAGCCAACCTTGTACTGGGAATGACTGTCCCGATGACACGCATCGGTTGCAATTCCCCTTCCTTAAGAGGAATCTGTGTGTCAGCTCCAAGGCGTTTCCTACAATTGTGGGTGACACCGTTTTCTTTTACCATCAGAAGGATAATTATCTTGCTCAGTACCACCTCAGAAGCGGCAAATTGTCGCCCACATCAGATGGACGTATCGTAGGGAATCATATACCAAGTCCTAGTAGCATCATTTACCATATCTACACCTGCTGCTTTCGTACACAATGATTGTTGACCTGTTTTTTGTTTTCCACCATTGTTCTCTTTAATAATAGTCATTCCTTTCAGGGGAGCATTTTGTGCTGCTAGGTAATTAAGCTCATTGTTTGCCCTCTCTGCCTGTAGGAACAAGGGACAGATAAGGTTTCAAGGGGAGACCAAGGGGTCGCGGGTGAAATGAAAGTGGAGACATGGGGTAAGTCTGCCTCCGGTGCAATGATTCTGTTTGAGTGTATGCATTTTCGGCTTCTCCTACTATTTCATCCAACTCTCACTACAGCTGATGTCAGCCCACAGCCCTTACTACACGCACGCGACTCGCTTTGGCTAACACCTAAGGCACCTGAACAAACAAGCACGAGCTTTAAGAACAAGAACACACGAACAGAGTAAACAAAGCAGACGAACAGAGGGAATTTTGGTGCCGCGTAAAAGTCTTGGCTTTTCTTCCTTTCTCATCTCTTATTTATACAATGCAAAAGATAGAAGTAGTGACCATAGTGGCCTTGCGACTTGCATGCTACTCCGTGGTTGTGACGCGTGCCATCCCACGCATCCCGCGTCTAGCGAGCGACTCGGACTCCATGCGTGCCACGAGCTCCGCAACGTGTGCCATCCCACACATCAAGCTCATGGTGTGCGACTCGGACGCACTAACATTGCCGCCATGCAGGGCGCTCGGCTAGCTCAACATACCGGAAAGAAAAACTAACTAACGACCCGGAAGCAAAGAAGGAATAACATGCACAGGATTATTAATGAGAGACTCAACAATTCACCCCCTAATCCTGTGCACTTACTGAATCTCCACAATGCCAATCCTCGTGCGAAGCTCCATGAACCTAACGCGCCCGAGCGGCTTCGTGAGCATATCTGCCAGCTGTTCGACCGATGTCACGAACTCAACAACGATCGATTCATCCTCAATGCGCTCGCCAATGTAGTGATACCGAGTGTCGATGTGTTTGCTTCGATCATGGTACACTGGATTCTTGCACAGTGAGATGGCGGATTTGTTGTCAACCTTTAATTCCACCGATTCTGGCTCACTACTGATGATGTCACTCATCAGGCGTGCTAACCAGACACCTTGGCACGCCGCGGTGGCTACGGCGATGTACTCGGCCTAGCACGAGGAGAGCGCCACCACTCTCTGTTTCTGCGACTGCCATGTAATGGGGCTGTTGCCGAGGAAGAAGAGCACTCCCATCGTGCTCTTGCGGTCATCAACGTCTCCGGCCATGTCGTTGTCACTGTAGCCATGCAGCTGTGGCCGCTCCTCGGTCTTCCTCCCAAATTTGCACCCGTAGGTTAGGGTGCCGGCGATGTAACGCAGCAAATGCTTCACCGCCGCATAGTGTTCCTCCCTTGGATCTTCCATGTACCGGCTCACAATTCCAACCGCAAATGCGATGTCAGGGCGGGAATGTGTTAGATACCTGAGACTGCCGACAATACTCCGGTACTTCGTCTTATCAAGCAGTGGGCTGGTGCTTTGCTTGCTCATCTTGAGGCTGTTCTCCATCGGCACTTGGCTTGGATTGCAGCCGGTCATGCCGCAGCTTTCCAATATCTTGCGTGCGTACGCGGCTTGCCCAATAGTGATGCCACTCGCACTTTGCTTCACCTCGATCCCAAGATAGTAGCTCAGAAGGCTGAGATCACTCATTTTGAACATGTTGTGCATCTCTTCCTTGAATACGCGAATTGCTTCCGTGCTCGACCCGGTGATGACGAGATCATCCACGTACACCCCCACCAACAGGCGAGACTCGCTGTGGCCACGCGCGTACATGGCATGGTCCGAGGGACTTTGCTGGAATCCAAGCTTACACAGGCTTTCGTCCAGCTTCGAGTTCCAGGCCCGTGGCACCTGGCGCAACCCGTACAGGGCCTTCTTCAACTTAAGCACCTTGTGCCCCTCAACTCCGCACTCAAAACCTTGCGGCTGTGCGACATAGACCAGCTCGGACAGTTAACCGTTGAGGAACGCCATCTTGACATCCATGTGATGGACCTCCCAGCCTTCCGCCGCCGCCACTGCGAGTAGCAACCGGACAGATTCCATGCGAGCAACCGGGGCGAACACCTCCTCGAAGTCGATGCCCGGCCGCTGCACGTATCCTTTTGCAACGAGCCGTGCCTTGTGGCGAACAATGTTGCCGTGCTCATCCCGCTTCACCTTATAGACCCATTTGAGACCAATCGGGCGGCAGCCGGCGGGGGGGTCAACGAGCTCCCATGTGTGGTTCGCCTCGATTGACTCCATTTCATCAATCATTGCTCGCCGCCATGACTGGTCCAACTTGGCCTCACGGAAGGAAGCCGGTTCCTCAGCCGAGGTAAGCAACAAATCTCTAAGGTGGGTGGCCAGCTCGTGTTCCGCCAAGCCGGGCACTGAGGTGGGACCGAGAACATTGTCGATGGCGCGAAATCGGAGTGGGGCGCTCTTGTCGTGGTTGGCGACAAGGCCCTCCGTGGCATCCACCGGTGGGGTGGCGAAATCAATCTCCATCGCAGCGACAGCTGGTGTGGCCGTCTCTTTCACCGGGGTTGCGTGCGCGACTTGTGTGCATGCCGGGCTGCGCAGCGTCGATGTCACGGTCACATCGCCTGTGTGTGCATTCGCCGCTATGGTCAAAGACTCCTGACCGCCACTCAACGCGGCAGGGCTGATGTGAGCTGACTGTGCCGTTCGCGCCAGCAATTGGCTCGCTTCACCACCTTCTCTGTTTTGCTGCCCTGCGACAATGGTGGTGGTGTATTCAATAGTAAAGGGTTCACCACTGGCCGGCGTACCATGTTCCGCTAGAGAACTCTAGTCCCACTGGGCTCCCCCATCGAAGATGACATCCCGCGTCACGTGCACTCTTCTAGTCACTGGGTCGTACACCTGGTAGGCCTTCAAGCCGGTCTCGTAGCCAACGAACACCATTGGCGTGTTCTGGTCTTCCAGCTTCTTAAGATGAGGCTTTACATTCTTTACGTGTGCAATGCATCTGAATGTGCGGAGATGATCAACCTCTGGTTTCCTTCTATTCCACACCTCGCAGGGAGTCATGCCGTCGACACTGCGTGTGGGCGATCTGTCACAGCCCTAGATTTAATTTCAGATAATTAAGGTTATGCTCTACTGTCATTAGAGTGCACAATTTAAATTTTTGCATTGTCACTTCATGCAAGATAAAGTTTGCAATATTTAAACCCTCAATAATTAAGCCTTAAATCGGCAAAAACAAAACACTACTAAAAAGTGCATCAAATTGAACAAAAGTGTATATGGAAGATAATTTATTCAAATATTAGTTTATTTATCATGAATTAATATAATTTTTTCAGAATTTATTTCATTAGTTTAGACCCCTTAAAAATTCAAACAATTTTCAGCCTGGGTCCTTTTTGTTTGAATTTCTGTGAGCAAACCATTTTGAATTTTTGTGTGAAACTTTCGAAAATGGAACCTAGGTAGTCTGGGCTAGCTACACAAAAATCACCACATTTTTAACACCACATTTGCTTGGTCAATTTGATTTTTAAAGAGAGAGGAAGAGAAAAATCCAGAAAAACCCCTCAAAATCAGTTTTCACCAGTTTTCCTACCCAACCCTCTCTGCCATTCCTAGACCATCATGACCTGGGCCCATGAATCAGTGTCTAGGAGCTAGCTCCATCTCTTGTGCACCAAAATTTTCGAGTGGGACCCACCAATACATGTAAATGGAGAGAGTGACACCTATTAGCCTTGCTGTCATCCTTCTTCTCCTTTTTCTCCTCAGCTTCCAAGTCTCCCAGCCAGCTAGCTCACCTCTGCCTCTCCCAACTGTGTTGCCTGCTGCTCCACTCCATCCCAGAGCCAAGAAACCAAGCAGAGAGAGCTCTTTCAGCCCTCTTTCTCCTTCTTCTTGCTGCCGAGCTGCTGCTGCTGCTGCCGTGTGCTGCTGCTGCTGAAGCTACTGCTGTCCGTGCTGCCGGCCGTGGAGAAGAAGCCGCCCGTGTTTCCTCGCCGTTCTGGCCGGCACAGTAGGTCGTCGCCCGAGCCACGGCGCCAAGAACATCGCCCCGACCCCAGGAGCAGAACACCCCAAGAAATCGCAAGAGTCGTCAACCAAGCGCAGAGATCGGCCGTCGTCTTCTTTGTCTCCGACCAGCCCTCCGCCGAGCTGTTCTCGTCCAACCGGTGAGCCGTTCGTCGATTCTTTGCGTTGGTAGCATCCTAGGGTGGCACTTAACCTTCTGCATGTGTTGTCTCCACCGCGCACACAGCCAATCGAGCCAGCCATGGTGAACCCGAAGGTTTTGCCGCCGCCGGGAGTACTCCACCGTCGTCGGGATTTGCGCGTGCTTGCCCAACCTATCCCGGAGCACGGTGAGTCTCCTGAGGACCCCTAGCACCCTTTCCATGCAATGCCTCGCTTGTTTTGTGGTTGCTTTGGCACATCCACGTGCGACCCGAACGCAGCCGGTGGGCTACGGTCCATCACTGGCGAATTTCCGACTACCGTTAGGTTCGCAGGGACCTCGACTATGTTTTCTCTTTTGGCCACACCGGCAACCGAGCCGCCGTTCACCGCCGGCGCTAGCGGCCCAGTCTATCTGCGCCTCCCCTGCTCTGTCTCTATGGCGCACTGGCCCCACCTGCAAGAGAAAAAGAGATAAAAGAAAATCCAAGAAAAACAAACATTTGATTTATTGCATAACTGGAAAATGGGTAAACTTCAAAAATTCATAAGTAATTCATTTTAACTCCTTTTTGAGTGAAACCAATTTTGTTAGTTCTGTAAATTTGTAAACTTTAATACTGTCAAATAAAATATGACCACTTCTGTACAGAAAATATCTATAAAATAATGTGAAGCAAAAATACCCTATTTTGTGCCTAGGAACTTGGAATATTTCTATAAAATCCATTATAACTCCTTTTGAGGTGAACCAAATTTCTCTGGATTCATAAAAATGTTCTCTTTAATGTTGTAAAATAAAAAGTGAGGACTTATGTGTAAGATTTTTCTCTAAAAATGAAAATACCTTTTGTATACCTCTTTATAACCTAGAAGTTTATAAATTTCTAGAAAATTCATCCTAACTGCTAAAAATATGAAACCACTCTTGTTTAACTCAGAAAATTGTAGCCTTTGCTGTAGATAAATTGTTTTTGACAAAACTACCTCCCAAAATAGGCCTAAGTGATTTCTAACTTTCCTTTTTGATAAACTTGTAAAATTCACAACTAAATCAATTTAAATCAAAATCCAGTGAACCTAATTTTGCTGGAACCAGTAGGTTATGCTTTTTTATATAAAAATACATGCCTTCTTGAAATATTAATAGAACATGTCAATCAAATATAATAACTTAAGGTTACAATATAAATAATTACAAAACTGCCATTTTCAACCCTTTCATCTTGTTATTTTTGTAACTCATAAACTGTAAAAGATTTTGAAATGATTCTTTCACTAAAATTCACTTTAGAATGTGGCCTACCTACTGTATTTATCACAGCATTTATCGATCATTTTTGCATAGGCATATTTAATTGATTCTTATTTGTATATTCGCTTTTTATCGGTAGATTCAGACAACTCGGAGTACGTGGAACAAGAACCTGAGGTTGAGTGTGACCACTCGCTGCAGCAAGGCAAGCATCTAAGCATATTGAACCTATGTCTTCAATAAATTGTTTTGTTTGCGAAAACAATATATATATATATATATATATATATATATATATATATATATATATATATATGCATGTTTCGGTTTATTTAAAATGGGAAAACGGGTAGAGTTAATATTGCCCAATTGTATGCATTTCCATTCCTTGGTTGTTGATTCCATATTTATACCTTATCACCCCTGGTTAAGGACTTTGGGATACTTTTATTTTATCGAAAGCTTAGCCATGCTTATTTCTAGACTTAGAAAAATCCGATAGATGGAGCTATCGGTGTAAAACTAGTTTAATACGAATGGATGGGTTAAAATCTGAAAAGAATAACTTCTGATTCACAATTAAGAACATGCTTGACTTGGACGGATGATAGGGCGATGACGAGATGGTGTTTCCCCGATGCATGTAGCTCCGTCTGGGTCGTTAAGGACCGAACATGTTGACATCTATTCAAGCACCCTACGTACTTCCACACGCCGGGAATGGGACGGCTTAACTAAGTAGCACGGGAGGCTGTGGCCATCTACACCCGTCCGTCAGTCGTGAGGAGGGATTTCCTTTGGAGGGCCTCGAGCGCGCCTGGTTTTGGCTGGAGGTGCCTCCCGCGACGGTGAGCCCGCCTTAGTCACCACACACGCATGACTAAGTCGTCGGGGGCCTAGACATGGTTTAGGTGGTTAGGGCTAAGCGTGCAAAAGGTTTTGTTGTGACCTCTAGTCCGCACTCAATATGTAGAGTGTGGGTACCGATGGGTACGGATCAAACTAGAGTGTAGCCGTTTGGCTTCTATCGCATCGTGTGGGTAAAGATGTACACATCTGATCAGAGTAAGAACTATTCGAACAGCCGTGTCCACGGTTATAGGACGACCGCTTGATGTGTTAGTCACTCATGTTAGCATCCAACTTGGGATATGTGGTTATGGGATTATGTTGTTATACCATGACTTCGGATAGTCATGGATGGATGGGTTTATATGAAAGGCTTTGATATTAAATATGGCTTGGTTTAGCCATGAAAGATGGTATGTTTGTGTAGCATAATTATTTGGGCAATGGTGGCCCATTGTTGATGTTAGAGCATGGGATTGTGCTCATTTTTACTTTCATTTTAGAACTATAAGCTTGCTGTCCTAAATTTTCAGATTGAGCTATTTCACAATTGCTTATGTTTTAAATGTATTACTTGCTCAATAAAATCAGCTTTATGCAAAATCAGATTGACATAGCCATACTCCTTGATATAGAGACTAGCATTACTCCTTTGTTCTATTATTATTGTATAAGCCTACCTGAGTACTTGTTGTACTCACGCTGCATATCTTTCAGGTGAGGATATCGACGACACTGATGTGGTCTACTATTATCCCGCCGAGGGTGGCAAGGATAATATGTAGTCGAAGTTGTGCTCTATCCCCAGTTGGTTGCCCTGTGGTTTAGTAATGGCACCACTGGTTTATCCTTTATGTTTATATTTTCCGCTGCTATCTTTTGGGTTACTTTGTGATGAATTAGGGTGTGAACCCTCTATGTAATATATATAACCCTGCTGCTCGTTTGTCCATATTTAGAGTACTTGTGATATTTATCAATTGCTTGTGATGAAAGTGTAAGGCTAGTCGCTTTCCTGGGGACTAGCTGAACATGAGTATGAATTTAGAAATGATGAGATGCATAGATGTTGGTTCAACCGTAGACCATGTCCCCAGAAGTGTGTATCGTGTTTGGTCGCTACCTTCGTGTGGTTTGATGGGCACACTTCGCTGTTTCGGACTGGTGAATCAACTCTCCAAATATCTCTTTATTTCTGAATTCGACGTGTTGCAATTGTATTGTGATTGGGTAAATATTATGGCAAGGCTGCGATGAGGATGGATGGTTACTGTACTTAATTGGTTTTTATTTGAGATTCCATCCATCTAGATATTTTGCATTGTCATAATAATTACTCTCCATAATACACTTTCGGGGTGCCCACACGATCTGTTGAGGATGTACACGGCCGTGGACACAGCTTCTCCCTAGAATTTCCCGGGCAGGTTCTTCGCTTTCATCATGCTCCGGGCCGTAGGTACAACGGTCTAGTTGCACGGCTCCACGACGCCGTTCTGCTGCGGCGAGTAGGGAGCTGTGAGTTGGCGTCGCACCCATTGTTCGACACAATATTCCCCAAACTCCACCGACGTGAATTCGCCGCCGCAATCAGTGCACAATGCACGTAGCTTACGCTTAGACTCCAATTCCACCGCTGCCTGGAAGCTCTTGATCGCTTGGGCTGCTTGGTCCTTGCTGGCGAGTAGTCGCAGCCACATGAAGCGGCTCTTGTCATCAACCAACAACAGGAAGTAGCAGTTGCCACTTGGAGTTGTGGGCGAGATCGGCCCACAAATGTCGCCGTGCACCAGCTCGAGCAGATCAGCGGCACGGTAACGCGCGTGCTCCGGGAAGGGCGCGCGCTTTTGCTTCCCAGCGAGACATGCTTCGCATACCTGCTCGGTGTGTACCACCATCGGAAGACCGCGCACCATCTCATGCTGTCCCAGCTTCCTCAACGCCTGGAAATTGAGGTGGCCAAACCTGGCATGCCAGCGGCAGGCATCCTCTGATCCGTGCACCAAGAGACACATGGGCTACGCAGCATCTAGCATCATGGTGTAGAGACGGCGCGGCGTGCACTTTATCTTCACCAGCAGCCACCTGTGGAGGTCGTGAATCCTCATCACCCCATGGCGGACGTGCACGTCGCACCTATTCTTGTCGAGTTGGCCGACACTGATAATGTTGGAGGTGAGCCTAGGAATGTAGTACACCCCCGTGAGAGCACGGTGCTAGCCGTTCTTGCAGGCGAATAGGATCGACCCCTTCCCTTCGATCGTCACGAGCAAGCCGTCGCCGAACTTCACTATGCCACGAACGTTGGTGTCGAGCTCGATGAAGAGATGCTGAGCGCCCGTCATATGATTGGTGGCTCCCGTGTCGATGTACCAGCGGTGCTCGTCGCGCCCAGCCTTGCCGGCAAGCTGCACCAGCACCTTCTCCTCGACGAGAAAGAGCTCGCCGCTCTCTGCCAGTGCGTCCCATGGCTCCAGGTGGGTTTTAGCGTGAGGAGCGAGGTTTGCAGCAGGCGAGGCAGGATCGCACTCAACCAGTCCCATTGCAAAGAGCAAAGTAGGCTCATCGTCCTCCTGTTGAGCCAGATGTACCTCGGCCTTCTTCTGCTTACTGCGGCAATCCTTGGCCCAATGGCCTAATTTTCCACAGTTTCGACACTTGTCCCTCGAGACATCACACCCGTTGCCCTCCTTACTGTCCCCAACACCGGTGGTGTTCGGGCAACGGCGTGGTGCGTGGTGGCGGTGATTTCCTAATTTGCCGCTGCCGAACAATGCCTCGCCTTGGCGCTCCTTTATCCGAGCGGCCCACTTCTCCTCCGTGAGAAAGAGCTTGCCACCGGATTCTCCTCCCTTTGCTGTTACCGGCTGGCGGGTCTCCGCCGTGCGCAATCTTCTAGTGACATCCTCGACCGACAGAGTGGACAAGTCAAGTAAAGTCTCAATCGAAAGGACGAGCTGAGAGTACCTTTCCGGGGCCACGCGCAAAAACTTCTTGACCACCTTCTCCTCGGGCTCAGGATCACCGAGAATGGCGAGCTAGTTCACTAGCCCGTTCAGTTGGAGAGAAAAGTCATCCACCGATTCTCCGTCATTGAACTCAATGCTCTTGTACTCCTTGCGAACGCGCTACGCGTTGGCCTTGCGCACGCGGTCCATACCAACTCACATGGTCTTGATCGCATCCTAGGCTTCCTTCGCCATCTCCTTGACAGAGACAGTGGAGATCATCTCCGGCGGAACGGCACGAAGGATCGCCTCGAGCGCCGTTCGGTCTTCCTGGAACCCGACATCACTGGTGTCGACGGCGTCCCAAAGGCCTCTCGCCTGGAGCATGACTCGCATCATGAGTGCCCAGTCGGTGTAATTCATCTTGGTCAGCATCGGGTAGGACACCGATCTTCCAACCTCCTTCACCATGCGATGGATGACGAGCTTGCGCCCACCGCCGTCGCGGTTGAGCATTTGACCATGCGGAAGAGGCGAGAATGAGCAATCGCGGCGGAACCTTAGTGGCGCACGGCCACCATAGCCAGCGGGAGCAAACATGCTCTAATACCACTTGTCAGCCCACAGCCCTGTACTACACGCACGCGACTCGCTTTGGCTAACACCTAAGGCAACTGAACGAACAAGCGCGAGCTTTAAGAACACAAGAACACACGAACAGAGTAAACAAAGCAGACGAACAGAGGGAATTTTGGTGCCGCGTAAAAGTCTCGGCTTTTCTTCCTTTCTCATCTCTTATTTATACAATGCAAAAGACAGAAGTAGTGACTGTAGTGGCCTTGCAACTTGCATGCTACTCCGCGGTTGTGATGCGTGCCATCCCACGCATCCCGCGTCTAGCGAGCGACTTGGACTCCATGCATGCCATGAGCTCCGCAATGTGTGCCATCCCACACATCAAGCTCATGGCGTGTGACTCGGACGCACTAACGTTGCCGCCACGCAGGGTGCTCAGCTAGCTCAACATACTGGAAAGAAAAACTAACTAATGACCCAGAAGCAAAGAAAGAATAACATGCACAGGATTATTAATGAGAGACTCAACAGCTGATTGATGAATTTATTGATTATTGGGTTTTGTCCTAGTATTAAAGTGATACTATTCACAGTCCCATAACAGCAGGATGGCTGCAGCCTTGCATTTTAATTAGATATAACGTGTACTGCGATTAGCTGTGCACTCATCTCTCGATTGGGGTTTGCAAATCTTTATAAGCCCCTGCGAGTGTCTATATTTATTACTAACACTGATTGCCTATTTTTGTTGAGATAAACTTAAATAACACTTTGCGTGATCGTCTCCCGATGAATCGTGTCGTGTAAACAACTTGCTTTCTTCGAATTGAATGACATGCAATCCTTTCGCGTGTTCACGAAAAAAATAATTTGTGCATGTTAGTTATAACAATTATTATAATGCATAAGATGAATTAATAGGTTACACTATTTACAGTTTTGGTTTCTTGGGATAGAAAAAAAAACATATCTGGTGAGGAAAATAAGATGGTTCATATTTGCATTTACCCTTAGCCGCACAAATGGACTATTAGTTGCATCCATATGTGCATACAGGATTGAAAATGGTCTCACAGCTGCTTCTATGAGCTACAAAAGGACTTTGAACAACTAGCGCTGGCCACTGAGGTTATGCATCGAACAATTGCAACCCACAAAACATATGAAAGTGATAGTAATGACCTTGATGACAAAGTACAACACAATTTGATCAGTCATGATCCTAGAGTGTCTATGTTCAATCTCTCTTGTCTTCTGAGATACCTCACCAAGAATCGCTGCCACAATTTGCACAGTTGAAATTTGGTTACGGTTGTCATTTATGATTGTAATGTTGCCTCTATTACAGTCATACTATCACTTGTTACCATGCAAGATTTTTAGTCTGTTAGTTCTGAACTTAATTCACAGAGAGAAACACTACTACAGAAACAAGTATCAGTACCGGTTACAAAGGAGCATCTGTGCCGGTTCGTAAACCGGCACTATAAGTCCGGGACTGATGAAGGAGATTTATCAGTGACGGATTTAAGAACCTAGCACTGATGTAGTTTTGTGAGTCAAAAAAAAAAAGAAAGCCGGCTCGAATCGAGCTGAGCTTCGATCCACACACACCAAAACAAAATCCAGTG
The DNA here is from genome assembly GCA_003991445.1 of Oryza meyeriana var. granulata. Classification (NCBI taxonomy): domain Eukaryota; kingdom Viridiplantae; phylum Streptophyta; class Magnoliopsida; order Poales; family Poaceae; genus Oryza; species Oryza meyeriana. The sequence continues at coordinate 71,068 of RYFJ01002420.1, read as the reverse complement.
CCGGATTTGAGATTCATCCCCAAGAACATTCATTCACAAATACATTTCATCCCTATTATCACGCTCCAAAACAACTCATCCATTATTAGTATTACACATTCAACAGAACTCTGAATCAATCCCCATTGTCAAGAAACAATAGTCCAAAACAGTAGTATTACATAAGAGATCAAACTCACCGCCACACCTCACCAGGGAGAAGGGAGAAGGGGAGGGCACCGTCACCGGATCCAAGTGTGAAAGCCGCCGTCGTCGCCGGATCCTTGTGCGACAGTTGCGGCCATTACCTGATCCATGCACAAGAGCCACCACCATCGCCATCCTTCCCTATGGTGACTGGCAGTAGAGAAGAGGAGGACGGGGAGACGGGCCCGGTGCCGCCTTCTTCTTTCCCTCCGGCGTTGCCTTCTCCTTCTTTCCCCCCAGCGCCGCCTTCTCCTTCTTTCCCCCCTCGCCCACCTCCATATCAAGCTGGCCTAGCAACGATGGCCAGCGGTAAGAAGGAGGCGCGGCGGTAGTGGTGGCGACGATGGCTATGCCGGGAGAGAGCAAGAGGAAGACGGAGAGAGCGATGAAGAGAGTGAGAGATGGGGAGTCGGTCTAGATCAGCCAAAATATTCGATCTATCGGTTTGATCGGCTCAGCTCAATACCCATCAGTACCGGTCCATTAAAAAACCCGACACTTATATTTCACACATCAGTGTTGGTTTTTTAATGAACCGATATTGATATTATAACTACCTTTTTCTAATGAACCGGTACTGATGTGATGTCATTAGTGCTGGTTCTTACCCGTAAAGGACACTGGACAGGTGGGTGGGCGTGAAATCCCCTATCAGTACCAGGTTTTCCTTAACCGGCACTGCTAGGGTGGTACGGTTGGGCTGTTTTGTAACAGTGAAAGAAAATGTATTGTTGCAACGATGCGCAAATGTATTTGCAAGCTATTTAATTGTTTGGGAGTTAAACTCACATCACATTGCTCACTTGTTGCCTTTCCAGAAGTAAAATGATAGTTTTAGTATGTTCAGTGGAGATGCAAGTTTTTCTTTTGCATTTTTAGTATCTCATACATTCTCTATCTTAATGCTTCATTATGCATGTGTTTCCTACTATTTTATTTCACTAGATTGGTTCGGTTAGTATGGTGAGTGACTTGGCGCCTGTTTATCTACTTGTGTCCTGCTAGGCGTAAACAGCTCCCGTTCTATGTCGGTGGGGCCTAGTTTTCCTTCAGAGATATTTTATTGATAAAACCACAGGGAGAGTAGTTCCCTGGGTTGTGAAAGATTTGCTTGGGTATCAATCATCATGCTATTATTTATGTGACAGAGATGCTTCCTGCGCTGTTGAATTTGGCAACTATTTCATGTTGAAACAACTAAATTAACTAATGTAATTGCCCTGGTATTTTCCATGGAGCTATGTATTTAAATGCCTTCTGACAGATCGGAGTATGAGTAATATTTGTGGGAATGTATGCTTGAATCTTCCTTTTTTTTTTTTTTGCTTCCGTTGTTTATTAATAACCTATTCTTGCACCGATGGGAAGATAAAAGGTTAGCATTATATTATACTAATCGCTAAGCCGTGCGTTACACGGGTTATTACTATTATTGTTATATACTAGAAAAAATATCCGTACGTTGCAACGGTAAGATAATGCTTGGAGTTGAAAAGATAGAGAGAGTATGGTCGATATACGTCTGAGAGTGAAGCAATGTGTGTGTAATCATTAACATTGGGTCGTTTGACAACACACCCGAATTAGAAGATGTATAAAGAATTATGGTTAATAATTGATATGTATCCCTAATAAATTGGAATCATTGACGGTGGGGTCATTCGATGGCACACCCGAATCAAAACATATACATAGAATTATTGGTAATAATTGATATGTATCTCCAATGAATTATAATAAAATTTTTCATATGATTCATTTGTTCCAAAAGTGGCTACTATAAAATATCGATTTATAAAATACATTTAAGGTCATCTAAAATAATTTGTGGGGCAATTTTTGGATGGGCTCAAAATATCAGTGAGCAACACATTTACACACTAATGAAAAAGGAGACAATGATTGTTGTTTAGCTAAGCGTGACACTGGTTCAATTTACAACCCTTACCAAAATAAAAAATTCCATCCAAACACGTGGGACCCGATGCAATTTTCCTTCACCATTAGAACTCGAAAAGATGGCAGGGGAGAGCTCGCTAGAGACAATGAAGAAGGTGGTGGTAACAACATATCAAGAGAGAGTACAGACAGAGGCGGTGACTGGGCACGCGCCACCACATCTTTCCACGTCGCCCCCTCCGCGACCGTGTTGTGCCGAGGGAGAGCCGCACGCCTAGCTTCCTCCATGCTCGCTGCTGGCTTCACCACATGCCAGCGTCTCCCTTTGCGCTGGGCTCCCGCCATACCACCACCATCGTTTGAGCTTCAAACCCTAGCTCACATGCTGACCTGGTTGATGCCGAAACAAGGAGGGGATAGGATAGGTAAGATGTGTTCCTTTCCAGGGCATTTAGGTCTTGAGCATTTTCTAAATACATTTGCAATGTTATGGTCAGAATAGAGCCAAACAGCATGTTCGTTTTTGAAAAAGAGGGCCAAATAAACAAAGTTAAAGAAATAGGGTCAAATCATTAGTTAGCCTTTAAAATAAGGTCAACGCTTTCAAATTTAGAGCAGCGGTGGTGGCTGCTCCAGAACTGGCACGCAGGCGGTGCTGGAGCCAAATGAGAAGAGGAGAGGAGAGGAGGGCCTCAGGCCTCATCGCCAGTCGAGGAGGAGGAGAGGTGGCAGTGCCGCTAGATCTAGCGCACCGGCGGCGCTCGCTCGCGCCAGGGACAGCAGGGGCCTCGGGCGGTGTCGATATTGGAGGAAGAGGATAAGAGGTGGGACTGGGCAACAGCAGGTTGAGTTCAAGGGGAGAGGGCTCAACGACAAGTGATGTCGTTCCTCTCTTGGCTCAGGCAACGGCTCGGAGACTACATCGGGGTGGCGGTGGATAGGATTTCGTGCTCGCGCGGGAGCTTCTTCAAAACAATGGCAGTTGGCGAGGAGGATGAGGTGATGGTGGCGGTAGCAAGTCCATATTATGATGTGCTAATTCATCAGTAATCGTACTCGCACAGACCGAATAGGGAATGACAGACGGGAAGGGATGTGTGGGCGTTGCTTGGACTGCAGGAGTAATGGACGAAATTCCGGCAGAAACACTATTCATTTTTATAATAGTATATATATATATATGCTAAATATGTTGGTTATTTTTAAAATTATATATAGTGGCTTAGAATAAAAAGGAAGAATTCCACGTCAGCTACAACTTGCTAATTATTGATTTTGAATTTCAATAAATTAATAAAATACTAAAATGGGAGTCCAAGATTGGTACAACTTCATAATTATGAATTATAGCAGATTAGGTTGAAAAGGAGTCCGCGTTAGTGAATTTCAAAACTGAATTAATAAAAGATAGATACAACTACATATTTATTAATTCTAGATTTCAAAAAAAATAAATCTAAGGAGTTCATGCTAACCCATATGACATGTTTTATTTAACATGAATTCTCCACGGTCAAGATGATATTATCCACCTAATCAATAGCCTGATATTTTTTGGTTAACACGACAGCTCAGTCCCAATTAGAGAAGAGGTATCGATTATAAATATTAAAATTTAATTGTATGGTGAATATGTTGGCTATTAAATTTTGTTAGAAGTTATATGTAAACTTTATTTTAATGTTTAAGGACAAAACAATTTGTTCTATATATAGTTCCAAGAATCAAAATCAGCCGTTACAAAATTATATATAGAATGAACATCCTACCTAGCCAATATTTCTTGTGATTTGTGCCCTGCGTAAAAAGTATAAATGAGAAGACAAATATAAATAGGATATCAACACAGCTTTTATAAAATATTTATATTAACCTACTAGGTATCATATAAGGCTAATAAGTTCATTATAGTTAGGTTATAATATATAGCCTGAGTTGAAAGTAGACTAAAATATTATTGCGGAGATCGACTTTGAGGTAGTGATCTACTTATTAGGACCATTGTAGTGACACCATTAATTGCTCTTTGATGTTCTTACTCTCTTTATGATGGGTATGCTACAATATTACCAAGTTTGTATGGTGAGAGTAAGTCCAAAACAACTACTTACAATGTAATCACGTGAAAGTGAGTTAGGTGACGATGGACCGTATCGTCTAAGTAAATATTATTGATATCTATATCATAGTATTATCCAGTTCTATTTATACCAAAATTTACCTCTAACTTTAAACCAATGGCTTTGAAAATTTCCAGTCGGACCCTGCTATGAAAATTCAGAGCAAATCGACAATGCCATTAACTGTCAGGGCAAGCGAAAAAAAGAACACACGGGCAGCTGTTCCCAATTATCCCCATTCCCAACGTTCACTCAGACTTGTCAATTGTCATCCACCTAGATCCCCCATTTCCCTGTCAATCTCTCTCTCTCTCCCCCTCCCACTCTTGTTCCGTCCGCCCCCTCCAACCTCCCCACCCAATTCGACCGGCCGCTTCTCCCCTCCCGTCCCCAGATCGCGGGCACCGCCGCCTGCCCCCAGATCTCCCCTCCCCGCCGGCCGCCATGCCGTCGGCGACCGACCCCCCGGTGGCGCTCCCGCTAACCCTCGACCTCGAGGACTTCAAGGTGAACGAGTCCCCTTCCCCCCTCATACTATTTGGTTGCGGCGTCTGAGGTGTCTGTGTGTGTGTTCGCGTGCCACAGGGGGACTTCTCGTTCGACGCGCTGTTCGGGAGCCTGGTGGACGAGCTGCTGCCGGAGTTCCGCGGGGACGACGCCCCGGGGGCGCCGCCGCCGCCGCCGCCCTTGCTCGGGGCCGCGCCGCCAGTCTTCCCCGCCGTCGACGAGCTGCTCGGCCTCTTCAAGCACTCCTGCAAGGAGCTCGTCGACCTCCGCCGCCAGGTCGATGATCCCTTGTGACCTGCCTGCCTGCGTCTGCGTGTCTGCGGGAGTGGGTAAGTACCCCGCTTGTGCTGATGCGGATGATGTTTTCGTTTTGGTGTTTGTAGATTGACAAGAGGCTCCAGAATCTCAAGAAGGAGGTGGCCACGCAGGATGCCAAGCATCGCAAGACGCTGGGGGAGGTTAGTTTGTATGATTTCACGCTTCAGATAAATTCGTTACTGTTGACATTGTTAGTAGCATCGGAAAAGGAAGGGCCATCCATTAGCGAACAAGTAGAAAGGATGAACCAGAAAGACCCTATGGATACAGAAAATACAATTGGCTAGATTTAGGGATATACCTGACCTATCCACAGTGTTGTACTCTCTCCTGTGGCTGCGGCCATCGTGACATGGAAGTGCCGTCTAAATTCGGAGACATATCATAGAGAATTAGAGATCACCAAGATATTGTGTTACTTGTAGGTCAATTATTGTGCATCTTTTTTAAGGATCCACATCAATCTGTCGTCCTGTAAACCACAGTTAAATCCAGTGTTAATCCCTTGCAATTTAAATTCTGTTATGCACATTGTATAGATGTAATTGCTAGTTAATACACGTTCTTTACAAGAAAATATTCTGCGGACAAATGTTGCTTCACATCTCTGGCCTGCTTGTCCTGTTAGACCTGTTTATTTCCCCCACACAACCAGTAAAACTATTCTCTTGGAAAAGTCCATTACTCGTAAACTGGGAAGGTGGAATTCAGGATGAGAGAAGGTATGACACCTAATGCAGCAACTAATAAGTGTAAAAGCTGCTTGCTGGTGAATGAGCTTCTGTAGCTGGGTACTTGTTGTGTCAGTTGATACATTCTTTCTAGGCATTTGATTATAACGTCTGTCGTGTTACTGAGGAAGGGCGTTGTTTGACTCAAAAACTTAGCTGCATGTTGATTAGTTGATTAGTGCTTATTGCACAACAGATCCTGGTGTGTTATGTGGTTGATTTCTCCAACAGTTCCTTTCTATTTTTTATCTTTTTGTGATTATACTAACATAAGAATAATGTAGTTTTTCCACATTTGGGATCCTGGAAAAGGGATTAAGTTCGCCCTTATGTGTAATACACCATTTGGTCCTGTCAGCGCCTACATAATGAAATTACATGAAGTGACCACAGAGAGACCAGAGAACCTGTATATTAACTGTGCCACAGTAGCTGTCCAATTCTCAGTTGGGCAGCAAGGGACCAAGGGTAATAGAAGGAAAATTATTGTTCTGAAAACCACTGTTCATAATTCCATTATCCTATAGCCACATGAATCCTGAGAATTGGATTTCACATTTCGGTTGATCGTGTTTTGTTCTATAACTTTGAGAAGTGTTGTTCTTTGAGGAGCATAATATGATGTTATAATGATTGTTTGAAGCTCCATTCTGGAGGTAAAGCCTGTTTATTTGTTGTGACGCTGAAATATATTCATAAGGTATATTGTTGAACTAGTAATTCTTGCTTGTTTTTTATATTCATTTGTTTCTTTGCTCACTGCAGCTTGAGAAAGGTGTGGATGGTTTATTTGATAGCTTTGCTAGGTTGGATTCCCGTATTTCTAGTGTTGGCCAAACGGCTGCAAAAATTGGTGACCATTTACAGGTACCTTCTCTTATGCGATATATCTGCCTGTAACTGTTACATATACTTGCTGATTGTGACTTTTACCCTTTGATATGATTTATTATTGTAGATTGCTCTATTTTTATATTGAACATTTATTTCTCTTGTCTTTCAGAGTGCAGAGTCCCAGAGAGAAACTGCTAGTCAGACAATAGATCTCATCAAGGTAACATAATTGCTTGAGATTACTAGTTTCATTTTTTATTGATACTTAGTCATGCCTCATGACCTCGTTTTAAATGAAATGTACTTTTGTAGTATTTGATGGAGTTCAACAGCACACCAGGGGATCTTATGGAACTTTCTCCTTTATTTTCTGATGACAGTCGTGTCGCTGAGGCAGCTTCAATTGCACAGAAATTGCGTAAGCTCTTAACATTATTGTCTACTGTGTTCAACGGAGCATTTTGCAGTTTCCTATTGCACCTTAATTCTTTGTTTATGTGCCCGCGCACTTATTTTCTCTATTCTATTTTCTTTCAGACACATCCCATTCTAAGTTGACATGTTTATGGAATCACATGTGTCTAATTTTCCTTAGATCTTGTGATATGCTACCTTAAAAAACTAAGTACTGCTTAAAACGATGATTAATAACTTCAGCTGCTATGAAAATATTCTTCTCCTTCTGGTAGGCATCACAATTATGAGTATGTGTAGTCAAAATGGTCAACAGAACTGCAACCACATATGCTAAATCTGCAAAACATATTTTTGACATTTAGAAATTGAAGAACACCTTCAAGCTTCAAATAGTTGATTTACTAATTTGTTTCCGCTCCTATCATGTTCATCTGTAACATGATGTTTAAAGGTTTGCTTGTTTTGTTAATATAGGTTCATTTGCCGAGGAGGATGTTGGCAGACATGGTGTAACATCAGCTGTTGGTTCTGCTAATGCAAGCCGTGGTTTGGAGGTTGCTGTTGCAAATCTTCAAGAATATTGTAATGGTTAGTTTAGTTTCAGCCTCTTTGTAGCTATTCTGTTGAATCTGTTTATGACTTTTCATCTTTATTCAGAATTGGAGAATAGGTTGTTAGCTCAGTTTGATACTGCATCACAGAGGCGGGAGTTGTCTACGATGGCAGAATGTGCTAAAATTTTGTCACAGGTGTGTATTCTGTGCGGTGGACATGATAGTAATTTTTTCCACTCAGATATTCTGCTTGAAGGAAAAAACATCCTTTTCATACCATTGCAATGAAGATCTACTAGCATAGGACTATTAGATAGATCATGGTTGTCATAATGGTCACTGGTTTTGCAACTTTTTCTTTCAAGTGGAAAACAACAGTTTACAATATGTAATTACAAAAAAGAAGCCAAAAGGCAGTCATGGCCTGACATGGTAGTTAGAAAACAGGGGTACTTTCTGTGCAGAAAAATCTGGGGAAGGATTGTCTTTGGGTCCTTCCATTGTTGGTTAAGCTTGTGCATACTAGGCTTATGGCTTGCAAGTTATATGCTCAACTATCTTGCTGATAAGATATCCCCTAAAAGGCTAAAACTGCCCTAAAGCTGTTTGGAGAAGTCTAACATATGAGGATTTACAAACTTATGATAATTTCCATAATTAATCCTTCCACTGCCTTCCAAGTTGAAACTTTGTGAGTTCAACTTCAACCTGAGAATAAGCTCTGTTTTGCCCTGTTTATACCTTTTCCCTGGTATTGTTACAAGTAAAGGTATGTAGTATATCTACATGTTTCAAGGATTCATTTTTTCGACAAAGTTAGTTATGGTACATTGATTGCAGTTCAATCGGGGTACCAGTGCTATGCAACATTACGTTACGACACGGCCGATGTTTATTGATGTGGAAATTATGAACACCGATATTCAAGTTGTTCTTGGTGATGAGGGGCCACAAGCTGATTCCATTAGTATCGCAGAGGGTCTCTCTATATTGTACAAGGAAATTGCAGGTAGTGAAAAGTTTGACGATTATTGTTTGCAACTTTTAAGATTTACGTTTATAGTAATCTGACTCTCATACTGCTGCTTTCAGATACTGTGAGGAAAGAGTCAACTACAATAATGGCTGTATTTCCTTCTCCAAATGAGGTCATGTCAATTCTTGTGCAGGTATGTGTACTTAAGCCATGATTTCTAAGCGATGACCATGTTTTATCACATGGATAAAGTAAGACTATTGTACTTTGCTTTTCAGCGAGTGCTAGAACAAAGGGTAACAGCAATTCTTGATAGACTTCTGATTAAGCCTTCTCTTGCTATAGAAGAGGGTGGTCTGCTACAAGTAAGCACTGTGTACAATATCATACTTCCAAATTGTTGTTGTTGTTGTTGTTGTTTTTGTGCAAAACCTTTACTGCAGCATGACAAATCTCATTCCTATCAAATGGAAATGGCAGTATCTTAGAGTTCTGGCAGTAGCATATGACAAGACAAAAGAACTTGCAAATGAGTTGCAGTCTATTGGTTGTGGGGATTTGGACATTGAAGGTACCTTGTATTGCATAATCTTTTATTTTGTTCTTCAACCTTTGTTTTGCACAGAAATATTATACATCTGTTCTTTTTATCCAATTGCTCTTTTGGATCATCTTCTGTTTTGTGCTGGTTCTAAACAATGGATGATATATTAGGTACTACACATTTCTAGTTATTTGCAGATTAAACTTATTTTACAAGGCGCAGTTAATAATTTCAGTGTTCACCTAGTTGGTAGTTGGTGACCTATTCGCTAGCTACTAGCCCGACTAGGCAGTGGTTCCAATATGACCAACAGTAAATTTTTGGCATAAGTACCTAGCTATTTTGACATGTACCATAGTGCTATGAAGCTGAAGCACAGCACACACTGGCATGGGGAAAACAGCAGGGTCTCCTAGTCAGCCCATGTAATTGACTAGTCACTGACTGGAACCGGCTGACTAGGACCAACCATATAGGACTGACTAGCCCCATATTACCCCCTGATTGGGGCGTTTTAGCACCGACTGTCAACTAGTCAGGCTGGCTAGGCAAACACTGAATAATTTCTAGTAATTTTGAAATAGTAGTCTTTTGGCTTGGTCCATTTGGATGTCCTTTAAATGTATAAATTAAAGTAGTTCAATCCATTGTACAGAACACCATACTTTTACATTTGGAATGCAGTTGCAGATCTGTTTATTACCGTCGTGATTCTCATTTTGTTGGTTTCTTCTAGGTCTCACTGAATCCATATATGTTTCCCACAAAGACGAGTACACAGAATTTGAACAAGCATCACTCAGACAGCTATATCAATCAAAGGTTTTTTCTGCATTTATAGGATGCCAGAATTTCAACTTTGATAGTTTCAAGTACCATAGTTTTCAAATTTGAAATTGCTCTCCAGATGGCTGAATTGAGAGCTGAAGCCAAGCAACAATCTGAGTCAACTGGCACAATTGGACGTTCAAAAGGAGCATCTGTAACTACATTACCACAGCAGCAGATATCAGTTACTGTAGTGACTGAATTTGTTCGCTGGAATGAGGAAGCAATATCCAGATGCACACTGTTGTTTTCTCAGGTTGAACTGACTTTTCATCCCATTTATCTCTTTATCACTTGGGCTTGGTATAGAATTTCTTTATTTTGAATGTGGTGTGCAAAATAGATGTCACCACTCACCAGTATGAACAGACATGCTATTTTGAAATTCAGAAGGTCCTTCGTTCTTATTGGCAAGGCTTTCTAAACCCGAAAACAGTTTGACCGTTACCCTAGTATGTTCTCTTAATAAGACTAACTTGAATTATTATTGTTTGCAGCCTGCTACTGTTGCAGCTAATGTAAGATCCATATTTGCGTGCTTGCTTGATCAAGTGAGTGAAGAACTACATGCTGCAATAACATTTGACAATCTTAGAGATGTTGTGCACAACTGATTAAAGTGTTGTTTTGCCATATAGGTAAGCCAATATTTGACTGAAGGGCTTGACCGTGCTAGAGATAGTTTAAATGAAGCAGCAGCTCAAAGGGATAGATATGTCATTGGGACAAGTGTTAGTAGAAGGGTGGCGGCTGCCGCTGCTAATGCAGTATGTCTGCTTTCCTATTCTAATCAACTGTTCTTTTTTGCAATCAAACCCATTTGTGTCCGGCATTTATTATTGGATGAAAGATGCAGCTAGGTTTGAAATATTTTTTCAGGCAGAGGTGGCAGCTGCTCAAGGTGAGAATAGCTTTAGATGCTTTATGATTGCCGTGCAGCGTTGTGCTAGCAGTGTGGCTATTCTTCAGCAGGTAATATGCAGAAACATTGCTTAACTTGAAACCTAGGTTGCTAAACAGCCATGCTGATTTTCACCCTCTTCTCTGCAGTACTTCTCAAATACTATATCTCGGCTCCTGCTGCCTGTGGATGGTGCCCATCCCTCAGCTTGTGAAGACATGGGATCTGCAGTATCTGTTGTTGAGGCTGCTGCCCACAAAGGACTGCTACAGTGTATTGATACCGTCATGTCTGAGGTTTGCACCAGTCTCATTACAGGCACACTGTTATGTGTTTGTATCTTGTTAGTATAACCTTAATGATGAGCAAATCAGATATGTTACTTTTTGGTGTCTCTGGGCACCTTCAACATTTGGTTAAGTGTGTGCTTCTATTGTTGCTTTACAGGTTGAAAGATTGTTGTCTTCAGAACAGAAGGCTACAGATTATCGCACACCAGATGATGGAGCTGCACCAGATCATCGACCAACCAATGCTTGCATAAGGTGTTCTTTTATATGTGCCTAACATTGTCCAGTACAACTAAAGCCTAACTATATGATTATTGGTTATTTCAGAATTGTAGCCTATTTATCTCGTGTTCTCGAGGTTGCATTCAGTGCTCTAGAAGGTCTCAATAAACAGTCCTTTTTGACTGAGCTGGTATGTCAATCTTAACCTCAAAATTAATTATATGTTTTTGTGAACTAATTGCATAGTGTCATGCATGCATATTCATTATTCCTTAGCATGTCAGCGCTGCTTTCTGCCCTGTGCGTTATCTTGCACAATGAACTTCTTGCATATTCACAATGAACTTCTTGCACTAGTTGTCTTATCAAATTTCTATTGGCAATGCATGAGCAGTATGGTGCTATTTTTATGCTGTACTTTTTATACTCTTTGAGATGTTTTACTGACATGGAAAATATGTACCTGAGCTGTGCCTTAGGGAAATCGCTTGCATAAGGGGCTACTCAATCATTGGCAGAAGTTCACATTTAGTCCCAGGTATCCTTGTATTATTTTGCCCAATTAAAAGGGTTGTCTTGTCAGATGCTGATCAGTGTCGTATTCATTTTTGCAGTGGTGGGTTACGGTTGAAACGCGATATCACCGAGTATGGGGAATTTGTTCGTAGCTTCAATGCCCCATCGATAGATGAAAAGTTTGAACTGCTTGGAATGTGAGTGCACCTTGTATCTAGTTATTTTCCTGATGATTCTCTAAATCTGTCCGAAATATAATTTCTATTGTTGTTTGCAGCATGGCCAATGTATTTATTGTTGCTCCAGAAAGTCTAGCTTCCCTGTTTGAAGGAACCCCTAGTATCCGGAAGGATGCCGTGCGGTACTGTATCTTGCATAGTACAAATACTTTCCAATCGAGCACTTCTGTTGAACTTGATGCTAAATTTGGGATCTGAATTGCAGGTTCATTCAACTCAGGGACGACTATAAGACAGCAAAAATTGCTTCCATGCTAAACAGTATCATGGCTGAATAGTGGCACTTCAAGAAGCATTGTTTCTCAGCAGCAGTCACACTTTCAGCTGCTTATCAAGCGGCAACGCTATGAAATGATTCAGGGTCCTCCAAAATGATTTTGACCATCGATGTTGCCTGTATAGCACAGATTCATGATTATGTTAATTCTTTGAGTTCTCTTTGTTCCATTTTTTTCCTGCCCACTTTTGGGCTTACATTGTACATGTGGTATCACTCTCTAAATGTGACCTTTGTACTAAGTAGCATAAGTACAAGCATTAGTTATGTAGCGATGGTTATTGGATCGTGAAGCGGCATGTTTCGAATCTCAACGTTCGGTTGGTCGTTATTGAATCATGGTGACACGGTTGGTAGGGTTGGTCAGGCTGTGGCGTAGCATTTAACGATGCCTAGCTGGTTCATGGTTGTGTATTTACGTTTGTTAGCAGATGATAAGTATATTTATAGGGCCATGCAGCACGAGTTGATGCAATTCTTATTTTTGATAAAGGAGACATGCAAAACAACTGCACAAGCAACCACCATGTACCAAAACTATGTTCATCAGGCAATAGCTCTGCTCGGCTCAAGAAACTGTGTTAACATAAGGGATTTGTTAGATTTCAGGCATCTAAAAATTCGTAATTTTTTAGTCACATATAATTGCATACTGTTAAACCTAAAATAGACGGTAAAGAGTTAAATACTCCACCTGTTGCTTGCTTCTGGCCACCTAGTAATAGGAGAAACAACATGGTTGGGGAAAATGTGAATGATAGGAGAAGAGAGCACGTTGGTAAAGAGAGAGCAGGTGTTGTTGGCTGGAATCATATTCCCAATACCTACCAACCCTATTTGTGTTTAGCTCTGATCAGCCTCATTTTACTTCTAGTTTCAGAGAAACAGCATGGCAAAAATATTGTTCTATCTCTGCTTTTCTCGGTTCACTGCCTTACTGACATATATAGTTTGACCCCGCACCAGAACCGGTTCCAAAGTCTACAAAATATTCTGAACCTAACCACACCCTTTTCATAACTTTCTGATCTTCCTAATATAGCCCCAATTCAAAGCCTATTTATCTGACGCATGATAAATTCCAGAAAAATCCCAAACCTATTTCTTTAATTCCCCTTTTGTACATTCTAAGCACATTCTAAGTTCTTGTTCATCTTTGTTATTTATTTTGCTATTGTTTTTTTATGTTGTGTTGTTGCTGTAATTAGGAAACATTTGCTTATTTTTGTATTATGAAGGATTGCTTGGATTTCACTGGCTTTATTATTTTGCTGCAATGTCTATTAGGTGCTGCAATGTCTATTAGGTAATTCCATGTATTTTACAGCTGTGTAAGTTGCAATTTTTGGAAAAACATTAAATAAATTTCATAATAATGAACATTTAAAATCAATGTTTAACCATACATATATTTTTCATGCTATGAAAACTTAGTTGTGTTAGGATTATCGAAAAATGAAATATGGCATAGACATTGTTTTCATAAGTTGCATTTTGTGATTTTGGTAAATATGAAATATATACTATTTTACAGTAACTTATTGCACGTATAGGATGTCATCCATATAGAAACTAGGGATGTGTGATGCGGAAGGATGGGCTTGAGATTTCCCTTGCAACGCATGGGCATGTGGTTAGTTTCAAATAACACTTTTTTGTTAGTTGTAGTATAGCTCACAACACTTAGGTGTAAAATAGCTTGCCTGTTTACCTACACTTGGATTCTTGACATATGACCAAATTGTTTATTCTCTATTTGGAAATGAAATGTATATTCATGGGAAAGGAAAAACACCATTTGAAACATCAATATTGTTCGAAAGAGTATGTATGGAACATTTAGGACTTGTTTGGTTGCCTGCATCAGTCTTGGTCACACCCCGCATGCAACTATCGAGCTATTTGGTTGCATGCACTGGTCCATGAGTTAGGACAAGACCATGCAAATTATCCCTCCTCCTTTCCAAAAAAAAGTATCTAGGATGCTGCACCCAAGCAAGCAAGGGGCAGGCGATGGGGTCACCACCCCGCCTCCCTCTTACTTTGCTCCATCCTCATTTCTCTCCACACACACACACACCCCCCCCCCCTCCCCCGCGAAAGGATCGTTTGAGGCCAAGAGGGGGGGGTGAATATGCTCAATTAAAACTTTATGCAAAAGCGTAAAGCAAAAGCCTGTCGGATATTTCGATGTGTATCAAAAATTTTGATCAAGGTATCGGATATTCCAATCCACTTAAGCGTACACAAGCAAGCCACAACATAAAAGGTCTAATACAAGCACTCAACAAGGATAATATTACACAAACGGCAGCTAGCTATAGACGGCACAAGATAGCAAGACAAGTAAGTGCAAGAAAGAAGAGATTTCACCAAGTTTTGCTCGATGACGTATTTCCCGAAGTTCAAATCCTTGAGGGGATTCTACTCTCGGTTGAGGGGCTCACAAAGGGCTGGGTCTTTTTCAACCCTATCCTCTTCAGGCTGCACAAATGCACTCCTCCTCCACTACTGTTCCTTGTGGGGGCAAGATCTGGCCTTCACAAACTTTTCCTGACTCATCATAAGAGAAACAGTGGCTCGGGAACTACACCTAACCGTCTAGGAGTCCTCAATCTCCAAGAATAACAAATGTCACACCACCTCTTGGAATCAAATTCGAGTGCTCAAGATCCAAGAGAAAACCAAACACTAGTTCCCAAATCACCAAATCCAACCCACCAAAAAACAAGTCATGAAAACCAAGGTAGATTTGAGAGTGAGAGTGCGAGCTCAAAGATCGAAAGCACAAATGCACAAAGCTCTAGCCAAAAGCTTGTTTGAATGAAATGAGTGGCTTATCCTAGAAAAGGGTTGAAGGGGGGTTTAAATAGGGAACCCCCAAATCTGCCCGTTGGGGGAAATTTTAGTCCCACCTTGGAAATTCTGATCTAATGATCGGATATTCCGTTTCAAATGTCAAGTCTCCCAACGTTCAAAATAGAATCCCAGGTCTATGTAAAGAAGAGGGATAGGAAATTCCGATTGGTCTATCGGAAATTCCGATCCAGATAAATCAAACCAACCAGAGACTCGAGTTACATAAGATCTCGGACTTTCCGACGGATCGGATATTCTGACATGACATCAAAAATTCCGATCCCAAATAAATCAGCCCATCCAATGACTCGAGTTATATAACATTTCAAAATTTTCGATTGATCGGAAATTCCGACCCCAAATAAATCAGCCCATCCAGTAACTCGAGTTGGATAATTTTCTGGAAATTTCGAGGGATCGGAAATTCCGACATAACATCAGAAATTCCGATCCAAAAGGAGAGATACTTCAATAAAAATGGATCAAGGAGCACTAGCATCTAATCCAATTATATGAGTGTAACATTTCTCTTAATAGTACGACGTTCTAACTCAAAGGAAATGAGAAATACAACTATGTACCATAGAAATTTCGACGCCTTTGTTTCAATCAACCCGAGTGTTTGTCACTTTTGTCGTTTCTTGGACTAAGCTTCAAAACAAACACTTCAAACCATATGAGTCCATTCTAATTATGTTGTCATTAATCACCAAGTTAAATTGGGGGGCCTAGATGCACTTTTACCCCCCTCCCCCCAAAAAAAACCAAAAACTAGGGTTTGCTCGGCACTGCGCTGCTCATCGTCAGGCTTGTCGCTCTCTCCTTCCTGGGCATGAGTGTCAGCTCACCTCACTCTCCCGCCAGCTCTCTACTCCGTCACAGCCCTCGTTGCCTCACTCTTGTAACACGCAGCCCATTTGAAGCCCATAGTAGTGGTGTGTGTGGTTGAGGCCCATGTGGTCTAAAAGTGGTTACAGTAGTGGGTGGTTTAGTACCACCTTGTAAGTTTAGGTAGGTGATGGTCAGCTTATAAAACTTGAAGCTCCAACCATGGTACCTTTAAGTTAACCCTTTTACATGAAGTGAGGACGAAAGTGTAAGTGGGTACTATATGTATGTGGGTCCACTCCATATGGAAGTAGGACTGATGGGGATACTAGAGGTTGGGTGTTATAGCTCTCCCGTTGGCTCTCTCTGTTGTGCCACTTGTTGCCTTGCTCTCCCCCTCTTCCCTTTCTCCCCTTCTTCATGGAATGAAAGGTTGAATGGCTTGGTTTTTGTCATATCTTGGCTGATAGAAATTTTTAGCATCTATATTTATGTAAGCTGTTTATTTCATTTGATTACGTTAATTCTTTTGCTAGATCTACTTACTTTGCAGATTGCTTGGATGAATATGTGTTCGATCTATTGTCTGATAGGTTGGATCGATGGCATACCACTTGCTTTTGTTACATATTACGTTGTGCATATGGTTCTGCCTGTTGCATTCGATGTCTAAGCAAATTTTGCATGCTTATATTTTGTTGGTTTTTTTGAATGGAAAAAGCTTTACCCAACCAAAATTGATCAGGGCAGCATCCATCTGCAGTCCTACTTTAGCTAGGAAATGCCCTACCCTGTTACATGGGACAATACTCAATTGAAAATACATCAATAGGAAAAATGTAAAGTAAGTTAATCTCTAGAATTGAAGGGCCTAAATAAAATAGATTGTAGTCAACAGACGCTAGTTTTTGCTTCACATTCAAATAGTCAGTCTCAAGGATAATTCTATTCGTCGCACTAGCTCTGCCTGCATAGCATTAACATGTTACCGCACTTTCCAGCTCCTGGCACCATGTTAAGTCACGTGTCACCCTTCCACAGCCTCCTATTCTGCCATTTTTCAACAAAAGCTCCATCACAACTGATTTTGACAGTCAATAAGAAGAGGTTGCCAGGTGGTTTGTCTTTGGACTGATAGTTGGCTTTATGCTGCAAAAAATTCTTAAAACTCACTGACATATCCCAATATTCTGCACTCCAACTAATATTCTTCCCTTTGCGTTCACATCGCATCATACCCCCCTACATTGTCTACAAAAGAACTAGCAGCTTAAGGTGTTCCATTGGATCCCGACTCCATAATTGTTCTCAAAATCTTCAAAGCCAGTGGCTATATTGTCAAGTGCACCATGCATGCTTTCTTCCCAATTCAGAGCCCTCCAATACTGTTTTGCCCATTTGCACTTCAGAAACAAGTGCCCTCTGTCCTCACCAAGCCGATTGCACATTGGACATATCGTGTTGATGTCCAGTCCCTTCCTTGCTATGTTCCTTCTAAGTGGTAAGGTATTATGCAGAAGCCTCCAAAGAAATGTTTAACCCTATTGGGATATGGCACCCGCCAAACCTTGTTCCATTGGCATTCCTTCATTTGCATGATTGTTTGATTAAAGGTTTGCCATCTCTGTTCTCACCAGTAGTGACAAGATAATCCCTACATCTTCTTGATTAAAGGTTTGCTCAACTAATTGCTCCTACTCCCCAGTGTATGGATCTATTAATTCATCCACCCACCTTAGCGGCTGTTTGCCCTAGGCTGATGTTGGCCTCCTAGTGGTACCCACTGGTAACCATGGATCCTCCCAAATTCTAACTGGTTTTCCATTCCCTATCCTCCAAATAATCCATTGCTTTAACACTTAATAATTCTGTTAAGCCATGAATAAGACACGCCTCCCACTAGTCTAGCATCCAATACTGAGCTATTACGAGAATACTTGACCTTGAGCGCTTCAGCACATACTCCCTCCGTCCAGAAATATAAGGACATCTAGCATTTAAATTTTGTCCAGAAATATAAGAATGTGCACTGGCTCCCACCAGCCATCTCCCCACATTTAATTGGGTTGAAAAATGTGTGTGCTTCCCACCTCCCCACCCCTAGTCCGCCCTCACAAGAAATCCCCACCAAATCAACTCTTCTCCAGCGCATGATCCAATGGCGAGGCACGTGCCTGCACAACAACGGAGGGATGGATCTTGACAGATCCAGCGCCGGTGATGGGATCCAGCAGCGAAGCCCATGGCTGCGAGCAGGCACAGGGAAATTAATTGATCATTTCAAAGGACCTCCCAGGCGGCAGACCAGAGTACTTTTACCTAAATTGTCCATTTCAATTTTCATACCAAAGCTCAATGTTTAGATCGAAAGGGCCCTCTGCCTCCATGTTTAGATCAGAACGGTCTTGTAGCTAGATGAGATGGTCTGCTTAATCATGGGTGGCTGCACCATCTTCATCTCTCTGGTAGGCACCATCTTCATCTCCATGGAAGGCATCAACTTCTTCATCATGGGCGGCTACACCATCTTCATCTACCTGTTGTTGGCACAAAAATGTGTCACGCCACACACGTGAGCACCTTGTGTGCAACCTGTAATGGCACCCAGAGACGCGCTGCCATAGGGGGTAGACACCGCCGAACGATTACCCGGGAGCGACCCCCGTCAGGATGAACACGTGCCAGTTTGTCCTAGGCTCGGTAGGCCAGCTAGGACGTCCTCAAAAGCCATAGAGATGAGAGACGACAAGCAATTGGGGGATTGGAGAAGAATAAACGTGGGATATAGGTAGCAAGAAGGAAGGAGATGTAGAATATAGAAGATAAAGGTAGTAGATTGATTTTGACGATTGATTGGTTGAGTTGTTGCCTTTTCAATCGGCCTTGGCCCCCTATATTTATAGGAGGGGTGGTCTTGCGACTACAAGTTCTTCTCCACATCTTATTAGGCTTAGAGATTAATTAGGACTCTAAAAACCCCGGCCTCAAGCAAGGAAACACGAGAAAAACTCTAACTAGAATCGGACTAGGGGTTGAAGGTTTGACCGCCCAGACACCTATAGTCAGACCGCAGTTCATTGTCCGGTCTAACCGCCCGGACACCTGCTATCAAACCGGCCTCCACGGGAAAGCTACGGTCTCTTTCAAATTTGGCTTGAACTTGCTATAAATCCAAACTAGTGCCAAATTTGGGTGTCAACATATGCCCCCTGCCTTTTTGGCAAACTTGTGAGCCGAAAAGCAATAAGCACGGGGTCAACTAAGGACGATATTAACTAATACCGGCTGTGAACGCCTCTAAGGCTATATGTTTAGTGGCGATGAAATAATTTTACTTAGAGAGGCCACCTCTTGTTCAGATATTGTTTCTTTTTTCTTTGGCCTCCACTCTTGTCTCACCACTTCTTTGCATTGATTCTTTTGTGACCGGTTCTTTCGCCTCAACCAGTTATGAGATGAGCATGATTGATTATTCAAAATCAGTCACTGAGGTAATGCCCAAAATGAATAATAACATTGCATATAAGTAGGCATCATCCACGTACCATTGAAACTCCATGGCCCATACCAAGGGTAAAACCATGAAGAGGAAGAAAGATATTGCCGAAGATCCACCCTTATTTGTCTGCCACCTTGCTTAGCCGGCGATCTTGTTCTCTTTAGTCGCTTGTCATATTTTGGAACTTTTGTCTTGTCGTCTTGCCCCCCGAGCATTGAAGTCTTCAATGTGATCTCCTCCTTGCCGTCGGAGTTCTTCTTCTCTTGCAACTCAATGGTGTGCACAGGAAAAGGGAGTTCATCTACTTACATTTTCATAAATGTCAACTGTCCTTCATTAGTGGCCGATTGAACTTGTCTACGGAATACATTGCAATCATTAGTGTCATGAGAATAAGAATTGTGCCACTTACAATATGCTCACCGCTTTAATTCCTTTGGCGGCGGTATGATATGGCTTTGTGACAATTTAATTTGTTTGTTTTCTAATAGATAGTCAAATATCCTATCGCATTTGGCCACATCAAACGTGAATTTCACTTTCTCATGCCGATTCTTATGACCAACCGGCTTAAGGGCGGAGCAAACGAATGGTTTAGACTTAGAAGACCAAGCTCATTCGGCTATATACACATCACTTGGCTCATCATCTGATGATTCAATCTCATGATCAACTATATTAAAATGAGGACGATCAGACTTAACTTTTTGTGAGATCTTGCCTTCTTTAGCTCGGCCTTCCTGAGCCAGAGCTTTTTGAAGTAATTGGCTTACATCTAAGAAACTATGACCATCTAGTTTTTCTTTCAAGTATTCAAGCAAACCAGAGTAAGCCAAATCTTTATTAGAAAGAGTTAAACTAAAACACCGGTTTCTTGTATCTCTAAATCTTCTAATATATTCAGAAATAGACTCATTATACTTTTGGTTAACCGATGTCAAGTGTGACAAATTTAATTCGATCTCACCAGTAAAAAAGTAATCATGAAACTTTTGTTCTAATTGAGACCAATCATGAATAGAATTTGGTGCAAGTGATATAAACCAAGTAATGCAGCACCAGATAAAGACAATGGAAAAAGCCTAAGTTTTAAAAACACTACTAGCACTAGCTTCCCCACATTGCACGATAAATTGGCCGATATGCTCTAAAGTAGACCGGCCATCTTCTTTAGTAAATTTGACAAAATCAGGCACTCTAAACCCTTGAGGATATGGAACATTGTCATAGGAATCAGGATAGGGTTTCTGATATGTGTGCTTTTTAACCCTAGTATCTATGCCGAAAGCGTTCTTGAAAACTTCGACAATCTCATCTTCAAGACTTTTAGGTTGTGGTGGTGTACCACTTACTAATGGATTCGGCAAGATTCCATGTTGATTGGCCGAATTCTGAGATGCTATACTAGGAGAAATAGGGGCAGTAGTGTTATAAGGCATTAAAACTTGCCTTGGAACATAGCCGCTGACCATAGGATAACTAGGAACGGCCATTGCAGGAGCCGATCCCAAAAAATTCATCAGGGGCGGTCTGACCGGTGATGCCCCCCTGGTCAGACTGGCCGCTATCTCCAGCCTGACCGGCAGCATTGCACCAGCCGAAAACTCCGATCGGACCAGCGGTGTTGTACCGGTATGACGGCATACAGTGCCACAGTATTGAATGGAACATAGGTATTTTTCATCGGCCAATCTTGTTGTATAGGTACTTTTGGTATATTAAAGTTCGATGAAATACCATACATATGATCACTATTATATGAAGTAGATGCACCACCTAACAATCGGCTATTAAGCCGATTCTCCATCTCATTCATGAGAGCATCTAAGGTTTTCTCAAAGGTAGTACTAAAAGATGTAAACCGATTATTTAAGTTAGCAACAATAGCACCATCTACTATTTGAGCAATTTCAAATGTAAGAACAGGGGTATTGCTAGAATCGGTTGTTACCTTAGATTTGTCATCGATGGGCAATGTAAATTCCTTTTACTTAATGACACCTTGCCTCGTCTTCCGGTAGCATGAAGCCATCTTTCGCCATAGGTCTTCAATTTGAGCCTCAAATGCTCGGCGATCGGCTTCCGGCAATTCTCCATAATCCGCCGCCATGATGTTGTCTTGATCAAGCTCGGTGTGAGAGCCTATGGTAGAGAAGTAGAATTTCGGCTATCGCAACCGAAATTGTTCCCAAGCGGAGTCGCCAAAAAGGTGTGTTGGCGCAAAAACGTGTCACACCACACACGTGAGCACCTTGTGTGCACCCCATAGCGGCACCCGGAGACACGTTGCCACAGAGGGTAGACACCGCCGAACGATCACCCGGGAGGAGCCCCATTAGGATGAACATGCGCTGGTTTGTCCTAGGCTCGGCAGGCTAGCTAGGACGTCCTCAAACGCCGTAGAGACGAGAGACGACAAGCAATTGGGGAATTGGAGGAGAATAGACGTGGGATACAGGTAGCAAGAAAGAGGGAGATGTAGAATATAGATGGTAAATGTAGTAGATTGATTTTGACAATTGATTGGTTGATTTGATGCCTGTTCAATCGGCCTTGGCCCCCTATATTTATAGGAGGGGTGGCCTTGCGTCTACAGTGTCTTCTCTATGTCTTTTTAGGCTTAAAGATCAATTAGGGCTCTAAAAACTATGGCTTGATCTCCACGTCTTATTAGGCTTAAAGATTAATTAGGACTCTAAAAACTATGGCCTCAAGCAAGGAAACATGAGAAAAACTCTAACCAGAATCGGACTAGGGGCTGAAGGTCTGACCACCCAGACACCTGTGGTCAGACCGGCCTCCACGGGAAAGCTACGGTCTCTTCCAAATTTAGTTTGAACTTGCTATAAATCCAAACTAGTATCAAATTTGGGTGTTAGCACCTACAAGGCATCATCTTCTTCATCATGGGCAGCTGAGTATTTGTGCTTGGTCAATTGTATGATCTGATGAAATGGGTTTGCTTCTGTGTTTTGTTTATGATCTTGGTTATATAGGTCATCCACTGTAATGGTTTAGCGCTTAGCTCAAATTTGTGCCTGTTTGTATTCTACTGCCAAGTTTATTAGGGTTGGCGGGAATTTTTTGGTGCTCTGTATGGAGTAGAGGAGTAATGCATGCCCTTTTTTTCAACTGGAACAGTGGACACCTTTTTTTATCAACTGGATGAGGTGCACACTAATTTATTGCATTAAATGATCAGTCATGTTACTTTTGCCAGGCGTGCTTTTCCCAATCAGGTGGGCCATCAATGTGCTTTCAAACCCAACCTTAATCTCCCCAAATATCCCTTGACGTCCTTACATTTCTGAATGGAGGGAGTAGTAAATTTGGTTGTTGTTGTTGTAGCAACGTCCAACCTTGTCTTGCAAGCATGCTCAGGTTGAAGCCATAAAGATCCCTGAAACCAAGACCTCCCCATTTCTTCGATTTTGTCATTTTGCCCCATGCCACCCAGTGCATCTTGTTCTCTTTATCCATCTGGCTCCACCAATATCGTCCAATCATGGTATCAATTTCTTTGCACAACCTTTTGGTTAGATCAAAGCATGACATCACATACATCGGGATTGCCTGTGCTACAACTTTAATCATTATCTCCTTCCCTGCTTTCGACATCATCTTCTCCTTCCACCCCTTACCCTTTGCCAAATTCTATCTTTGATATAGGCAAAGGTTCTTGTTTTTAATCGACCAATGTATATTAGATGGAAGTCTGAAGTGCTTTATAAATCTAGCCTCAGATTGTAATCACAAAATTGCCATTACTTGAGATTTCCTAGTCTAACATGAGTTCTTGCTGAATATAATTGTTGTCACAACCTGGAAATCACCTTTTTTTTTTTTATAAAATTGGTTGTTTAAATCACTTTATTAAAAATCCTTTAATGTTTGTAAAAGTGATGGAATAAAATGTGCTTAAATCTCAATATTAAAATGGTCTAGATAAAACTTTATTAAACGCTTGGTGTGCCGTATATTTCCTGGATTTTTTCTAGGAATTATTTGAGCCTAAGAAGTATTTCTAATAAATGAAAGATCAATTCATCCTTTAATTTAAAGAAGAAAAACCCTTAACAATTGATGTTAAGGTAGGAAATAAAATTTCCTTAAAAAGTTGTGGCTTGGAGTTTTTTTTCTTAAATTCTCCATGTCAAAATACACTCACTGGAATTTTCTAGAATTTTTCAGAGCTCAAGAAGTAATTTTAAGAATACAAAGAGCATTTCAGCATTTATTTTAATTTGAAAACTAATTAAAAACCCTCGTCAGTCTCTTGGGATCAATTCGACCCGTCTCCTTCCCGCGGCCTAGCTGACCGTGAGCCCTTAGCCTCTTTCCTTTCCCTCCCTCCTAGCCTGGTTCGGCCTCCGGCCTTTTTCTCCCGCTTGGACCACCCAAGACCAAGCCGACCCACCTCCTTTTCTCTTCTCCTGCACCAGCCTAGCAGAGCAGCCGTCCTCTATCTTTGACGCACCCGATGCGTTAGCTCCTTCTTCCTCCTCCGGTCGGGAGTCCTGTGCAATCCCGACGCCGCCCGACTCCGATCCTGCCCTTGATTCGGTCGTATCGCAGCCGATCTCCTCAAATTGGTTGAGGGGAATTTATCGCCTTATCCTCCTCCTTCTTTTTCCCCAAGAAACGGAACCGAATCCCATGGAGATCGACGTGGTTTCGAGTTTGTTTGGAAACCGGTAAACCCTAGCTTTCCGCCGCTGTTCCCCATCGTATCTGCCAGGGACTCCCTCTCCCCTCTATATAAAAAGGATGCCCTAGACCCCCTTGTTCTCGTCCTGCAAATGCCCAATGTCGCCGCTTGCGCTATCCTCATCGCCGTGTCTTGGTTTTGATTCCGCCAAGCCGCCGCTTCTAGTCGCCTCTCACCGTCGTTTCCGTTGTCGCCCGTTGTCTCTTTCGTCAGCACCACAAGAGCCAGGAGAAGCTCGGCCGCCACCTCCCTAACCCCGAAGCCCGCTGGAACTCCGTCGCCACTGTGGACCCGAAGATCTCCGTCGCCAAAAGCACGCCGCCGGCCGTTCCCTTCGTCGTCCGTCACCTCGTCTGCACTGGTAAACTTTGCCTCGTCGTCCTCTTCATCCTATCCCATGTGTATGCTTGCATGGCATCTCGCGTGGCCAATCCGGCAGATCCAATCCGAGCCGTTCGACCTAGATTAATCGATTTGGACCATTGATCTTCGTGGGCCTCCTCTGTGGACTAGGTCCATGTAGACCGGCTTCCCGACATATGGGTCCCACATGTAAGTAACATCGCCTTCCTCTCTCTTCCAAGGCCGACGTCATAATTCTCCTTTCCTTTAGAAAAATAATCAATAATGATGCGATAAATTTGTTTAATCCTTTTAAATAGGCTTTAATCGGATTAAATCTTCTAAATTCATAACTAATTCATGCGAACTGGAAATAAGGTCGTTCAACTTGAGAAATCCATCTAAAATAAAGATCTATCTTTTTGTGTACTTTTTATGTAGTACTATTTATTTGGAGTTTCTTATTCTTTGTCCTTGTTTTGTGGGTAAACATATATTTTTCGTTGTTTTGGAGGATCGTGACTTCATTGGAAATGGTTCAGAACACTAATTGAAGACTAATCAATAGAAAGACAAGTCATGCAGATCCAAAAACCCTTGAGCGTTGATCCTATATTTAAATTCCGTAGTTCATTCAAATAACGTATTTATTTTCGAATGTCATCAGGATGGTTAAACCTATGATCTTTGTTATGATCCTTTTGAATTGACCCTTATACCTTGATAATTAATGACTCATTAATGATTAAAAAGGTTCTCTTTATGATAATTGTTGGCAATGGTAGCTCACCGGCTATTGAGTTTGATTAATTAATTTGATTAAGTAAAACTTGACTAATGGTGGGTTGTGAGCAAATGGATTGATGGTGATTTTGTTGGTCGTGCTCATAACAATTAAGGACCGGTTCATGAGCTACTGTCGCAATGCATTTACCGTACTAACCACAAGCCAACATAGGTAATGGTTGGATTTGTAGTATAGCATATCCAACGGGAGGCACCATGGTGTGTTTGGTTTTGTGGTAGACAATTAAGTCCACAGTTCTATGGCGGTCAATAAGTCCATAAGTTTTGGACACCAAGTAGTCTCCCTATCTAGGCAATTGTTCACCCCTACCGGAGATAGTATTACTTAGTGAGTATCCATTCCGTTAGCTGTGTTATGCGAAAGGTTCTGTCACAATTTTCCCTTTGCAGTACCATGGTGATATTTCGGGGCATGGCAATATGTGCAGAATCATATCTTGTGAGTAAATTTTTACACCTCTGGCCAGAGTAAAACTATTCTAATAGCTGTGCCCGCGGTTATAGGTAAGCTTAACAATGTTTTTTGTGATTAGTCTCACTCTTAAAAAACTAATGATGATGATGGACTATGGATGATAAATGGGATTAGTTCCAAGTGTGAAACCGTTGGACCTATGCAACTGTGGGTAGGGATGAAAACGGACGGAATTTTTCCCGCCCTGACCCGCCCGTTTTTCTACATTTGACCCGACCGTTTCCGTATTGTCGGAAAAATCCGGAAATGGGACGGGTCTCGGGACGGAAGGTCTTGGAATTCGAACGGAAGTAGAAATGGCGTTTTTCCGTCTGTATTTTCGGAATTCCGTATTTGGCCGGAATTTTACCGTATTTTTCCGAAGTTTACCCGGATCCAGGCAGGCCCATCAAAACTTGTATTTGTCCCAAAGGCCCAACACTAGCCCATCTAAACAAAACCTAGACTCAGCCTTCAATCCTCCACCACGCCGCTCTCTCTCTCTCATTCGACTCCCTCTCCCGTGTCCCATCGGCCGTCGCTGGGGCGCAGCCGCGCCGCGCCTCCAAGCCGCCGCCGCGGGCTCCGGTGCGGCGCTCCGCCTCCAAGCCGCCGCCGCGCAGGGCTCCGGCACTGCCTCCAAGCCGCCGCCGCGCAGGGCTCTGCCGCGTAGGGCTCCGCCGCGGCGCTCTACCTCCAAGCCGCCGCCAGGGCTCCGGCGCTCCGCCTCCAAGCCGCCGCCGCGCCCTCCAGGTCCTAGCCTCCTGGCCGGCCGCCGGCCGCCCGCCCTCCAGAATCCAGTGTCCAGGCCGGCCCCCGACGCCAGCCCCGCCCTCCAGGCTCCAGCTCCAGTAAGCAGCCGCGCAGGGCTTCGGCGCTTGGAGCCGCCGCCGCGCCCTCCAGGTCCTGGCCGGCCGCCCGCCCTCCAGCTCCAGTAAGCAGCCACCATGTCGAATCGGGGTCGTGCCAGCTCGGTGCCGCCAGCTCGTGGAAGAGGAAGCCGTGCCAGCTCGATGCCGCCGGAGCAGCATCTTG
Organism: Oryza meyeriana var. granulata; assembly: GCA_003991445.1. Lineage (NCBI taxonomy): Eukaryota > Viridiplantae > Streptophyta > Magnoliopsida > Poales > Poaceae > Oryza > Oryza meyeriana. Next base: position 44,177 of record RYFJ01002420.1, on the reverse strand, counting down.
GTTTGGGCACCATGTTGCCAGCGCCGCTGCGACCACCATCTTCGATTAAAGACAGCACAAGCGAATCCATTACAGTTACAGGTAATAGCCAGTAGCAGTAAATAGCAGTAGCAGTAGCACTCTAGCACTAGCACTCTACAAATTAATAATTTTATTGTTTTCTTTGATAGGAAAGAAGATGAAAGTCAGTGAAATCGGTGTGTCAACATCATCATCTTCAGCAGGACAGAATGAAGATCCAAATCAAGTGATTGTCAGTGGCGTAGGAGGTGACACTCGGAACCAAGAGGAAGGACAACATACTTTAAGCACTGAAGAAATACTTGCCCTTGATGATGATGATCTTGAGAAAGAGGAGGTTGCTGGGTCAACAGGAAAGAGAAAGAAAAGGTGCACATCTGTTGTGTGGCAATATTTTACCAAGAAGACAGTGGTAGTAGAGGTTGACGGCAAGAAGTATGAGCAGCTGTGGGGTTATTGCAACTTCCCAAGGTGCAAGCAAAGGTACAGAGCTGAGTCTACCAATGGAACAAATGCATTTCGGAGCCATTTGAGATCAACCCACAGTCTTGTAAAAGGTTAGTTGCAGCTCAAGGCTGAAAAGGACCGTGGAAAAGATGTTACCAATATTCAGCCTTTCAGGTATGACTTTGAGACTAGTCTCAAGAAATTCTATTTGGCAATAATCATGCATGAATACCCATTCAATATTGTTGAGCATGACTACTTTATGGATTTCCTTAAGTCTTTACGTCCAAGCTTTGCCTTCAAGTCGAGGGTCACTGCTAGAAAAGATATAATGGACATATATATAGAAGAAAAAGATAAGTTGTATGCAGATTTGAAGAAAGTTCCATGTCGCTTTAGTGCAACCATGGATGTATGGACATCATGTCAGAACAAAAGTTATATGTGTGTGACCTTGCATTGGATAGATGATGCGTGGCAAATTCAGAAGAGGATTGTGGGTTTATTTCATTTAGAAGGACGACATACTGGCCATAGGTTGGCAGAGACCTTTACTGAAGTATTGGTTAAATGGTTTGTTGAGAAGAAAATATTTGCCTTGACTTTGGACAATGCATCAAATAATTTAGTAGCAGTCACTGATATTATTAATGATCTTAAATTGAATGGAAATGGTTCTTTGGTTTGTGATGGTATATTTTTTCACATTAGATGTGCATGCCACATACTTAACTTGGTTGCTAGAGATGGGATGGCTGTTAGTTCAAATACACTAGACAAGGTTAAAGCATTGGTACTGACTGTGAAGGGCTCTCCCTTGCAATGGGAGGAGCTTATGAAATGTGCTACTGAGTGTGGATTGGATAAATCAAAGGGCATTCAACTTGATGTCTCAACTAGGTGGAACTCAACTTATTTGATGCTCAGGGATGCAATGTACTACAAGGCTGCTTTCATTAGGCTCAAGGTTGCAAATCGCCGTAAGTATGAGAAAATTTCTCCCTCTGATATTGAATGGGGCATGGCTGCTACAATTTTTCAGTGCTTGAAAATATTTTATGATCTTACTGAACTGCTTTTTGGTACCTCATATCCCACTGCAAATCTGTTCTATAGAGGCTTCTGTGAGATAAGAGAGTTGCTTAGTAAATGGAAGAATCATAATAACTTGACTATTAGGCAAATGGCATCTGCCATGAGTGAAAAGTTTGAAAAATATTGGGGCTGTTCTAGTACAAGTCTTGCTGTAGCATGCTTTTTCGATCCTAGGTATAAAAAGAAGATTATAGAATTCTATATGAGAAAGTTTGCTGGTGACTATTATCAAGTTCAGCTTGAAGAGTTTGTTACTGTTGTAAAGAAGTTGTACCAATTTTATAGTGCTTCTAAACCTGCTTCTTCAAGTAGTACTATGGTCGTGGATGCTAGCTCAGCAGAAACATTAGGTGCCAAACGATATTCTGAACTTGAGAGCTTTTTGTATGATGATTATGGACCTGATGGAAATGACTCAAATGAGTTGGACCTATACATGGCAGAGCCACTGTTGAAGCAAGATTCATTTGATATTTTGGCTTATTGGAAGAACAAAACAGACAAGTACCCTATTCTTTCACAAATTGCTCGTGATTTGATGGCCATACAAGTGTCCACAGTTGCTTCTGAGTCTGCATTTAGTGGTGCTGGCCGAGTACTTGATCCTTATCGTAGTCGTCTTGACCCTGAAATGGTACAAGCACTTGTCTGCAGCAAGGATTGGATACATGCAACAACAAAAGGTACTAATTTTCTAAATTATTCAATTGAATTGTCCAAATATAGGTGGTGTACATGTACTGATCATCTATTTATCTATGTCTTTTGTCTTTTTAGATCGTAAATGCATTCCATCCATAGTGGCTGATCTGAAACCGCAAGACACCATGTCTGCAGCCCCAAGTGCCCCCCCTAAATGATGAGGTATGCGTTGTACATTTGTAGCAGACTTATATTTGCAACATTTAGCAATAACTTGTGACCAAAAAAATCAGCACAACCATATATTTGCATTATTTAGCTTGTGTTAACTATATGTAGGAAGATGACAGTGAAAGTGATCCTGACGAGATGGATGATGCTGGAGAGCTGTGATCAAGATCTGTGAAAAAATATGCCATGTTATTATGTTGTGATGTACTGTACTGTGTTCATGCCAGCTTATTTCAATTTGTTAGTTGTGATCTGAACTAAGTGTGTCATGTGTCACGGTGTTAGTGTTAGTGTGTGGACAGTTAATCCTAAACTATTTTCATTTGCGTCTCAATCTCTGAATTCATGCTTTACCTATTTTTCGTTGCCAAAGATGTGTGTGATTGTGATTGTGAGTATAAAGATGTGCGGTATTCCGACTTAAGTTCCCGGCTTCCGACCGTTTCCGTTGAATTTCTGGCCGTATTGGTTCGTTTCCGTGCACCCGCATATCCCGATTCCGTTTCCGAACCCGTATTTTCCGAACCCGATCCCGTTTCCGCTAAAAAATATAGAAACGGAAGTAGAAATGGGGTTTTTCCGTCCGTTTCCGTCCGTTTTCATCCCTAACTGTGGGTAGTTGTATAGTGTTTAATATTGTTTAATTACTCTATTGTTTTAATACTTCTCAAATATTCGCTAAATGACTTTTATGCAAAATAGCCCTATTATGCTATCCTTTGTTATATCTTGTGTATCTGCATATTTACTATATGGCTTACAAAGTATTCCATATACTCACCTTGCTATCAACAACCAACACTTCAGTTGGAAGAGAAGGTTTCCTTTGAAGAAAGACTTAGAGACCTGGTTTATACCCCAGTTGAGCTGTCTGTGGGTGTGGTGCTGAAGTTTCGCTAGATCGTGTTTCCACTACAGATTTTTTTCTTGTGAAGACTAAGTGTCTCTTTTGTAAGTATTTGATATTTAATTTTATTTGGTTATGTTTATTAGTTTATCAAATTGTTAGTTTATGTGCCTCGGCTGATTCCTGGATAAAGATTTAATGCATAAATTTGCTTTGGAAACTTATAGTGAATTTTTCAGTGTGGCAATTGTTTTACTTGTTTATTGTTTGGCCTGGACATCTCTCATAAACCTCAAGGATATGTTATAAATGAGTTGCATTCTCTTTATCTGTCTTCAGCAAAATAAGCGAGTCACCAGCAAATAACATATGTGTGATACTTGGGGCTTCAGCACATATATATGTGAACACCTTGTAATGTACCTTTCCTTTCGAGCTGCATCTAGCAAGGATGAAAGACCTTCTGCACAAATTTAGAATATGTAGAGGAAAGAGTATCTCCCTGCCTCAAACCTCTAGAAGGGATCATAGGCTCTGTCAATTCACCATTCACTTTTATTCTATATGTGACTGTAGTGACACACTTCATGATGAGATCCCCACTTTGGACAGAGGCCTAGCCTACATAACATTGCTTCCAAAAACCCTCGCTCCACCCTATCATAACCCACTTTAGACATGTCTAGCTTTATCGCTACAAATCCCTTCTTTCCTATCCTCTTGTTCTATAGATTATGTGTCATCTCATATGCCAAAAAGTAAATTGTCTGTTATAAGGCACTCTAGGACAAAAGCACTTCGGTTAGCATAAATGATTTCCGGTAGAATGCCTTGCATTCGCTTTGCTAGAACTTTTGAGATTAATTTGTACACCACATTGCATAGACTAATTGGTCTAAGATCTTTAATTCTCTTAGGATGTTTTACTTTTGGTATGAGAATATTTGTAGCTTCATTCCAGCTTGGTGGCATCTCAGCTCCATTCAGAACTTGCGTCGCTTCAAGGGTCACTGGATCATCCAACAGATTCCAAAAGGATTTGTGAAACATAGCGGGCATTCCATCCAGGCCTAGAGCTTTTAGGTTGTCTATGCTGTCCAAAGATTTCTTGACTTCCTCTTCAGTGAAAGGTCTAGCAATCTCGTTCATTATATGTTGTATATTGTTGTTTGTGGTGTACTCATGCCAATTGGGTTCTGTTACCCTTCCATTGTGCACATTATATTATCATGCCTTTTGTATTTTGTCTGAGTAAATTTGTATGGTCGATGATAATATGGTATTAGAGGTAGCATCTCTTGAACACTAGGGATGTTCAAACTAAGTTTGGCCTAGCCTGAGCCCAAGCCAACCTGATGGTGTACCGAATCAGGCTCGGGCATGCACTTTAAAGCCCAAAAACTCAAGAAAGCCTAAAAAATTCCAAGAAAGCATGGCATTTGGGCTAGGCTCGGGCTTTACGCTTTATACCATTGTCGGGCTCAGGCCTGTATTTTTGCTCAGTTTTTTGGTCCTGGCCTAAGCCTGGCCCGGCCCAAGGTTTGAACAGGCCCGGTGGACGCCCGCTTGGGCGAATTTCGAATGTCAACGGCTGGAATTCTGGACGAAGCGGACAAGTAGCGACTCTGAACGGACGGCCCAGATCCGGCCAATCTCACGCGAACCATCTTCCACCGTCCATTTCGCACCGGAAATCCTCTCCGGTCTCCGCGCTCTCGCCTTCGCGTCCATTTTTCAGAAAGCACCCCGTTGTCAAATATCCGTCCGCTCGACTCCTCCCCAGTATTCCCCCTTCCCCTCCCACGCTCTGAAATTTGAAATCGCAGACGAGACGACTGACGAGAGGAGAGGAAGAGCTAGGTTAGGGGAGGCGATTTGCTCCGCGCATAGGTCGAATCCCACCTCGCCCCGTGCCGGCCTCCCCGATCTCGCTCCCCGCCTCCTCCATCCACCTTGCCGCGGCGAATCTCTGGTTGGAGTTGGAGAGAGGGGGGGCGTATTGCAGCCGCCGCCATCGTGGTCGCACGGAGGAGGCCAACCGAGCTGGCACCCGGTTGCCGGTGCTGCGCGGTTACACGCCGCAATCGCGCCGCCCTGGCCGGCGTCCGCCGTAGCCGTCCGCAACAGCCGCCGTCGCGGAGGGTCCCCCCAGATCCGGCCTCCGGGAATCGCGGTCCTGGACAACGCTCCGCCGGACCAGGCGGTAGGCGTCCCGCCGTAGCCAAGCGATTGGTATCTCTCTCTGCTTGCTCAATTATTGTTTGCGCTGGTGCTTCATTTTGTGGTTGGCCTCAAGTGTTGTGCTGCTTTGAATCTGAATTTGGATACGGAGTATGTGCGATACGGTATAAACCGACTTACGAGCCGAGATAATTCGTGTTAGTAAGATCTGTGTATTAAATATTTCTTCTTGGTAAATTCCATGGTGAAAACCAAACACTCTAGTGCCAAATAAAACTGAAAACCATGTGATAGATGCAAAACAACTATACCATAAGATAGCTTGCATATTGCAAAAATGAAATCCTCAATTCTAAAAGTAAAAAGTACATTTTACTCCCTAACTATTTTGCCAGTGTACTTAAGATTAAGGCATACCCCCTAAACCATTAGGGTCTCAAATTAGCTACTTTAGTAGTTCGGAGAGTAGAATGAGCCAACGTTTTGGTGGTTAAGTGATCCTGCAGAATAGTTTTATGGAGCAAAGCAGATTTTTTGCCAATCTATAAGTTGTACGCTTGACTGCGTATCAATCAACCACCTATGTATACATCTGGGTGAAAGATGCAATTTTTAATTTTTACAAAAGATGTACGGCGAGGGGTACTGTAGACAGACTATCACCCCAACTTCGTTTTTTAGATAAAAGATTATACGATCCATCTTTGTAAGAAAGCGAAAGTGACATGCAATCTACCCCTAATTCCTTTTAAATGAGTAAATTATAAAATAATGTTCTTATGAGTGTAGGCAATGTCATCTATGCATTCCTGAACTCTTCTATTGATACATCTTATGATAAAATCTTCATTTCTCCATTTCTATGCAGCCTATGATCGCTTATTTCCGTGAAGCAACTCCCTGAAAGCCTTACTGAGGCTTGACAGATGATTTTTATATCCCTTAGAGGTTTCAACTGCAAAGTGAGGATTGAATATCTTCACTCGTGATGGCAAGCGACAACGGAAAGGCTCCAGAGAAGGCTGGAGAGGCTTCTGGACCTCCATCAGCTCCTCAAGAAGGTGAAATCAGCAATGAACCACAAAGGAGACGGCCGCTCAATGGGTAAAAGGCTAAGAGCTCTTCTGACCATGCTAATGTATATCATACTAAATTTTATTGTGTTTCTTTGCCCTTGTAACTTTAGGAGGACCACTGGTCCAACACGGCGTTCCACCAAAGGAAATTGGACCCCCGAAGAGGTATACCATGTGAATGTCATCTTATGTTTCTGTTGACAAAGAGTCCTTTTCCTGTACAAACAATTAAATGATGATTGAGAATCCTATTTTATGTATTATTAGAGAATGTTTGAATGTAAAACATCTAATGTGTTTACTGGCAAGACCTGGAATTTTTTAATATGAAAAAACATTTCATTTTAAAACCTGACCCTTGTGTGGAGGCTTGAGTTGGTTCATTTGGTGCTTTATTCCTACAAACGAAGTTGAATCCGATAATTTACTAATTGCTAGGCCAACTTTAAGTCAACGAGGAGGTAGCATGTACTCTGAGGCGAATCATAATCTTCACTCTTCTATCTTGGGAGTTCCTGCTTTCTTCTATTTCTGTCGTAATACTCATGTGCAATTCGATGTTTCTGTTCTAATTCTATGCTCTGTAAATTGTGATCAGCAGCATTTTGTTTCTATTTTGTATATGCCTCTTAGTGCCTCAGTGATATGTGAGCCTGGACCCATCTTTTCATACTCACAATGCAAAAATTTCAAATTTCTAACTGCTCTATACATGAATTTTGTTGCATAATATCTATTTAAACCATTTAACATTGTGCGTATGTGCTATTCAAATGTAGGATGCCATATTGTCCAGAGCTGTTCAGACATACAAAGGGAAGAATTGGAAAAAGATAGGTATGTTCTTTGGATTGATGCATAGATGTGGAAAGTCATGCAGTGATTCTATTTTTTGACTATTTCCTTAGTCCTTACTCTTTATCATTGTATTTCTACGATATCTTTTAGCTGTCGTACTTTTCTTTTTCTTGATCTTCTTTATAGTTTTTTTTATGCTGGAACATATAAACAAAATAGCCTTCTAAAAATCCAATTCCTACATCATTTTACTAATTTTTTTAAGAGAGGAAATAATGTATGGGAAGCACCTTGAAAAGTATGCCCTTTCGTATCTATATAAATCTGCATTTTATAGCCTATCATGCGTATGTCAGATTCCCTTGGATTTATTTTGCACATTTGCTATATGGTTACATACTGTTCTATGGCAATGCATGTCAGGTTGTAACAGGAATAATATTTACATTTCACAATATTATCCAGCATATATAGTGCATTTTTACCATATCATTCTCAAGCCTACCTTTGTCCTACAATTGTTTAGTACATTAGGATATCATGAACCATGCAGCATATTATATATTTTTTCTTTGATGTTATGCCAACACATGTACAGGAAAGCATTGTGCTGTTTTATTAACTTACACTCTAGTCATGCTTTTCCAGCATTCTATTTTCCTACCCTGTTGACGAGATTCCTGTATATTGTTAAAAATCCAAGCTTTGACAGAGGACCTTCTAATTTTCCAGCGGAATGTTTTCCGGATAGAACCGATGTACAATGCTTGCATAGGTGGCAAAAGGTTCTAAACCCTGAATTGGTCAAAGGACCATGGTCCAAAGAAGTAATGATGCTATTCGATTATTTTCATTTCTTAAATAATATTGCTTAGTCATCTTACGCTCACAATGACTTGTTCCCTTTTTCAGGAAGATGACATCATTGTTCAGATGGTAAACAAACTTGGGCCAAAGAAATGGTCAACCATTGCTCAAGCTTTGCCTGGACGTATAGGAAAGCAATGTCGGGAACGGTAATGCTATGAAAATTACTTATTTCATTTTATTTTATTCCATCCAGCTTTCTCTGAAGAAAAAAAATGATATAACAAGAAATTGTGGGGCTCAAGCTGTTCAACAGAGCAACTTCTTTGTGCTAGCAACAACTGCTTTCTTCTAGTACATTGTTCTGCAGATGAATGCAGGTTTTCTTTGGACATAGTTTCTCCATAGACCATATATGTTGTACAATGATGTCTACCAAACCATATGTTAGATTGTTAATAAAATTTATTTTAACAATGCAGTATTTTGTAAACTATGCTAACATTGTTTCTTATTATACATGTCATTATTTTTAATTGAGTATTAGTACTATGGTTTGGATGCCTTAAAGATGGACTATCTAATCTGCATATAGGTGGCACAACCATCTTAACCCTGGCATAAACAAGGAGGCATGGTCACAAGAAGAGGAAATTACCCTCATACATGCTCATCGAATGTATGGAAATAAATGGGCTGAGCTGACAAAATTTTTACCAGGAAGGTAATGATTCTTTTGTTACCTAAGAGCTTTTTGCGAACCTCTATTTATGATCTCATTGTCATGATGACTGCTATCATAGGGAACACTTTCCTCTAATTTTCATTCCAAGTTCTATTTTATCCGTAATAAGTTCCCAAACTGTTTAGCTCAGCATTCTTTTCACCTTCCTTTTAGACATCATTTGGAACTTATGGTGTTATATACATTTAGGCAAGATAGTAACCTCAAAAAGAAACTTAAATTGTTTTTGCTTTTGGAGAATAGAATGAGGACGTGGGTTCCTTACTTCCACTGAATGTGAAACAGATGCCACTGTGATAGCTCGCCTTTATTTTCTGCAAATGAAATTTAAAATTTACCTATGTTCTTTTCTATGAAGTGATACATGTGAAATTTGTGTTTTACTGCCATTTTGACACATCTTTTGAAGTTTAACATTCTTTTGCCTTCTCTAACTGTTTATGACCTAATGTACAATGATCTATATGTACTTCTGTTCAATTAGTTCTTGTTATTATAAAAAAATAAAAATAATGTCCCCTTTTAGAATACTGAAATGGTTGGATTTTCTGTTCCCCCAATCAGGACGGACAATGCAATTAAAAATCACTGGAACAGTTCAGTAAAGAAGAAAGTCGATTCGTACATGTCATCAGGTTTACTTAGCCAAGTGTCGTGCCTCCCTCTAAATGAATACTCTGCACACTGTAATTCCTCACCTGCGATGACCCAACAAAACAGCGAAGACAGTGGTTGCTATGCTGTTCGAGAGGTTGAAAATTCATCAGGTGGTAGTCAATCATCACTTTCCAAGGTTTCTTGCTCCCAAGTGCACAATGGTAATGCAGCAATGGGCTGTGATTTGCAAGTCAATACTAATGTCGACAATAATGAAGCGCACGATTCTCAATCTTCTGTGGGTCATGAAGCATGCTATACTTCCGTGGATGCTGTTGCATCTGCTATGCCTGAGGTGCATTACCATGTTTCTTCCTCTAACCTTGATCCAGATCAACACTTGCAAGAGGAGTTTGCTCAAGGATTGAATTTGCACATGAGTATAGATGAAGTGCCAAGTAATTCTAGTTTTGCAGACAACCAAACTATTTGCAGTGTAGAAAATCATGAAAGACCATTGGAACCATATGATGTAGCAATGGAGATGCCTCTCTCTATGTTACCAAGTGATTCTGGAGCTGAGCAAAAACTACATTTCATGTCCGAGGCTGACTTCAACAGTCCAAATTGTCTGAAATCTGAACTCTGGCAGGATATTTCCTTGCAAAGCCTCCTTTCTGGACCTGATGCAGTTGAAACTGATTCTTTTTCAAGATCAAATCACCAATCGGATGTATATTCCTCTAAAGCAGATACTGAATTTTTAGCACCACCCTACCTGTTACAGACATCAAATTCTTCCAGTATGATGGAGGCTACTTATGGACAAAGTCCACAGATGTCAGTACAGCCATCTCTTATCTGTTCAAATGTTATGACTGATGCACCTTCTGATAATAGACCAGAGCCAAAAGAAATGCCAGTTTCTCAGGCAGAAATGGTCACTAATTCTTCCTGTTCTTCTGGTGATACTGAAATGTTTGCTAACCCTGGTAATAGCAATGACAGACATGTTCCTTCAACGATGGAAATCATACCTCAATGTGGGGACCAACGGATTACTAATGCGGAAGAACCTGAAGCCAGTATAGAGAAAGAGCCATCACTTACACAGAGTGTGACTGCACCAGATGAAAAGCAGGACGAGGGAGCCCTATTCTATGAACCTCCTCGTTTTCCAAGCTTGGATGTTCCATTTGTTAGTTGTGATCTTGTAACTTCTGGAGATCTCCAAGAGTATAGTCCCCTTGGCATTCGGCAGTTAATGCGGTCAACCATGAATGTCTGCACTCCAATGAGATTGTGGGGCTCCCCTACACATGATGAAAGCCCTGACATTTTGCTGAAGAGTGCTGCCAAAAGCTTCATATGCACACCATCAATACTGAAGAAACGCCACAGAGATCTCGTGTCTCCTATTCCAGATAAACGAATTGAGAAGAAATCTGGGACTGAAAAGGATTGTGGGGTATCAGACACATCCTCCATCGGCACTCAAAGATGTTGTATTAATGCCACTAAAGATGATGCTGTTATAACTAAATCAGTTTTGTGCATTGAGCGATCTGCCTCTTCTAAACCTCTGGAAAAGAAACTTGAGTTCTCTGATGAAAACAAGGAAAATTTGGAGAACACAACTGAACAGGTAAAAATAGGAGGAAATGACAAACACACCGACGAGCAGGCAAGAGGGAAACGGTGTTCTGCAACAAATATAGCTACTATTTATGACGATCTGCCAGGCAATTTAGTAAGTACTTACAGTTTTCGATGATATTTAACCAGTTAGTAGTGCCATATTTCTTTGAGGATAAAAGTCGCAGCTGTATAGTTTGTGAAGTGGACCAATTGGAGTGGGTCCAGTAACTCCAGTAAATTTAGCATTATGCATATTCAAGTAACCACGTTAATGCCCTGAGTGTAGCAAGTGCTTTTTAACAATGTTGGCATCTATGAAATATGGGGGCTGGGCAGACTGGGTCAAAATGGCAAATGAATTTTGCTGATGATGTTGTTCTTACCCATGTGTTGTTTGATGCAGCAACCTGCAGGTATTCTTATTGAGCACAACGGTGATGATCTTGTTTCCCCAGATTATGGCAAAAATGCCATGAATCAGAAGCTAAACACAAATATGGAATCTTTGTCAGTCTGTAAGGAGGGAGTGTCTGCTAAATCAAAGCCCGCGGAACTTATTGTGGAGAAATCTTCACCGTGCATAAATGTGGATTATGAATATGTGAATATGTAAGACTTCACACTAATCTCACATTTTCCTTTGTTGTTTACTTGTTTTACATCAGATTATTTTGTTTGGTAATCTTCTTTTGTTTGGCGATCTTCTCATATTACATAAAAATTAAGTCGCGTTAAGTTTTATGGCAACTGATCTCTAGTGAATGATGGTTTTCTCCTTTTCTTCATATTAGCAAGCATCAATGCATTGAATTCGTAGTCAAAAAGTTGTGAAGTCTGCTATACCTAAAACTTAAACTGGGTTTTGCTGCTTTTAATGTTCAACCTAGTTCAGTGGTCGCTACTTCACTTGCCTGATATCTACTTACATACGTAATATTTACTAAGTTAATGCCCATTCTTATCTATGAAATCGTAATATCCCTTCAAGAGCTTCCATCTTTAGTCAGAAACCGGAAAATATTTTCTTATCAAATGAATTATCATAAGCCTTTTAGCAACCATCTTACTGGAATTAGCACATGCTATTTCATCAGGAATGTTGAAGAACACTTGAATCCTACTTATGACGAATGCATTTAAGATAATACATTAGGGCTCTTGTTTCTGACTACTGAAGTCTGAAGAGATTGTTATTTGATCCTTGTTCCTTCTTTTAATTTGTCATTCTGAATTCTGAACTCTGAAGCGTTGCTCTTGTTAGATTGGCTGATACCCCAGGTATCAAAAGAGGACTAGAATCTCCTTCAGCATGGAAGTCCCCTTGGTTTGTAGATGTGCAATTTCAGGTACATTTAGCTCTTTTTTAAGTTTATATTTGTGTCATATACTCATATAGACCTCAAGTGTTTGGAAGAAGCATCTAATTTGGTGGACTATGCCTTAATCTAAATGGATGGAAATATATTTCTTATATTTCCTATTATTGTGTTGTGCCGGAGTATATTTTTTCATTAATCACTGAAGCTATCACGCACTGGTGGTTAACTTATTATGGCCATATGTTCGTCCCAGGGTTCATACTTTGTCAGCCCAGCCGATAGAACTTACGATGCGCTAGGATTGGTGAAGCAGATAAATGTGCAGACTGCTGCTGCTTTGGCAGAAGCCCGCGAGGTGCTGGCAAGTGGCGGCCAATCTGAGAAAAACTCTTATAAGGAAAATGTGGAGAATTCAGATGCCAAGAAGGAACGAGGAGCAACCAAATTGCAAGCCAAAATCACGGTACGTATTAAACTACTTATTTTCATATTTCGGTGTTGAAATAAAAGGTCTTAGGAGGCCCTGATTTTATTGCTTGCTGTTTTTTTTGGTTCCTCTTACGTTAATATTCATTAGCTATGTAGCTCTTGCTAATCTTGTTTTGTGAGTGCCAAAACAGTTGCAGTTCTTGTTTAATTGGTAACTGTAATTGTTTTAATCAATTTCTATGCGCGCTGAGCATAAATTAACATCATTACCCATGCCATTGTTTAACTGTGCTATCACCAGTGATCATAATTCTAATGCATATTTTGCAGGCCGAGGGGAGAGTCCTGGATTTTAACGAATGTACCACACCTGTAAGATCATCAGATAAAAAAGCTGGCAGCAGTTTAGGAAGGTCCCTGAGCTCACCTATTCCTTCGTCCCATCTCCTGAAAAGTTTTCGATAAGTAGATATATACTTGAGACTTGGCTGTAACAATCATTATATGAATTTGTGAATGTTCTTGTCCATGACCGTATTTTTTTGTCATTATTACCGTAAAGAAAGCTGCTTCTTGTGACTGCTATCTCATTCAGCCCAGAAGCTAGCTTCCAAAAGGTAGCAGGATCCTTGGGCTGTTTGAAACTGTAGTTTTTAATTTTAATTTACTCCTGTTCAATTCCAGACCTCTTTGTGGGTTTGATTCAAAATGGCATAGCGCAAGCCTTTTGGAAATTGCAACATGGGGTAGGCTACAGGTGAGGTCTTTCACCAGTTTACCCTATGTTTTTTCTGGAGTGCAACTGCTAGAATCCGGTCCGCTATCATGCAAAACTTCAAGTTTGATACTAGAATATTTACACATGTTTTTTGTCAGAAGAAAAATCATATTTGCATGTCAAATCAAGACATTAGCCTCTGAATGCTTGGAACTTTGGACTGTGCATAGCTGAAAGCATGAAAACTCGTAGCCACAGATGGAGCTACGGCTGAGCCCGCCTTGTCGCGTGGGCCTTCCGTCATCAGGGAGTTGGGCCTCCGTGCATCGGCCCATGCAGCCTCGGGCCCTAATACTGGGCGGAGCGAGCTTATTAGCGGTGTGATGGGAGGATTGATGCTTTGCTTGTCCTTCCGTTTGCTTATTTGGTGAAGTGGCAAAAACGATGTGCTGCAGCCTGCAAGCAAGAACTTGCCATTCATGAATTCCTTTGGCATTTGTCAACATAGATTGCGTTTCTGTTAAACTAGTAGTGGAACCAACCGAGGAGCAATATGCCTTCATAACATTTTTCAATTACCTGTGAGTTTCATCATAACTTAAAAGGTATTTCTAGTTATGCGCCAACTATAAGTAGCAGAGAAAAGGGGCACATAACTTAAAAGGTATTTCTAGTTATGCGCCAACTATAAGTAGCAGAGAAAAGGGGCTGTAGATCGATGAGGCTTTTATAAAATTTGATGAAATCCATATAAAGGTTTCACCGACAAATTGAAAAACCAAAATTTTTTATTTGCATTTAAAGTTTGGTAATTGGCACAAATTTTATCAAATCTGATTTGAAATTTATTTAAAAATTTAAATTTTAGTTTTCAAATTTGTAGTTAAATAATTATGTCTTGTTTGTTTTTTTTTATAAATGAATCATTCTATGCCCTTGTGTTTTCTTCACTCCCTTATATATCCTTGAATTTTGATTTTAATTCCTTCCATGGCTATTCCGTCAGCTGACTGTTAGTTGACCGGTTAATATTTATGCTATTTTACCCTTGAAAGGAACATAAACTAGTAGAGTATATTGTTGGAAGTGTAGGGATTTATGTATGAGGCTATATATTTATGAGTTTATTGTGTAAGCTATTATTCATGACAAAGTTTAATTTTTAGATAAATGACAAATAAACTTTAATATTTATTTCTTAATTAAAAGAGTATATTTAGATGATATATACATCAGATTAATTTGTGTGCCAATTGCATATTGATCTAAAGGAAATGCTATACAATTATAGCTATTATGGTTAACATCTTTAAAAAAATGCTACATATACTTTTTAAATATTAAATTTTCTCTGTATAATATGGCCTCACACAAACTTATGAATATTATATGCACACAACATCATGTATTTCCAACGATAGATTTCACAAATTCCCGCATTTGTTCTATGTTTAAGTGTAAAATTGACATTTTCACATGTATTTAGTAGCTAACTAACGGTCGACTGATGGAATGGGTATCAAAGGGATCAAAACCAGAATCATGGGTATACAAGGGCATGAGTGAAACTCAAGGGCATATAGAGGATCAACCAAAATTTAAGTGGCACGGAAGAAATTTTCTCTTGTGTGAATGTTGGGATGAGTCATGATGCTCATACATGTTGTCAAAGAACAACAGTGGGTTCTCAGTGTAGACTAGAGTAGTAAATCTTTTGTATTAATCTCAAAAACCTTGCCATTACAGTGACCTAGGTGTCTATTTATAGGCCTAGGGGTATAGTTACAGGCTCTAGGGTTTTATTTACAAGTGGTATTACATTATGACCACTTGATGGAGACAGCTACAGGGGCATTTTCGTCTTTTCCTGTCTACAAGCTCTTGACGGGCTGTTGGGCCGCCACGCGGGCCAGTGGACCGCTACGTGGGCCGTGTCTTTGATGGGCCTTTCGGCCTTCTTGGCTGTCCTACCCCCAGCTGGGCCAGGGGCACATCGGGGCCTCGCTTGCTGGGTCGCATCTTCAGCTTTCTAGGCCTTTCGCCTGTGGCTTCGGCCTCCCCATCTCCTGGTCAGGGCTTTGCTCGCTCCACGGTGGTTTGGCCTTGCGCGCATCGCCCTTCCGCTTTGTGCCCTTCGTCTTCACCCGACGTGCTACGTCATTCACCCTCGGACTGGACCTTTTGCCCACATGTCTTTGGTCTTGGGTTGCCCGAGGGTGCTTCGGTCTTGAGCCTTCCGAAGGAAGACGGTCTGAAGGGGCTGCGGCCTGCCTTCAACAATACATATTATTCTAACAAGATTGACAAATGGAAGTGGTGAATGTTTGACTCATAACTACAACTAGATTGATCTTCGAATGACAACCGACTCATTTGACTTATAATGCAGTTTGAAGTTTGTCAGCGGCTCAAATCATTAGTTAGCTTACATTAATCTTACTATTTAGCCCAATTTTTGCGCTAGGTAGGCAACCAATAATGTTAACTGAAATTAGTGTCTAGCTATATTAAGCGGCCGGGTTAGAACAAGAACAAATTACAACCAAGAACATTAACGGCCGTACGTCTTCTGTTGGAACAAAAGCACATCTTGCTACAAGTACATATACATTTCACTAAAACTCCTTACTTACACACATCTTTCTCCCTGTCAAGAGATCGAACAATCATTGGGGTTTTCGATGGATATGACTTGTCCATATTGAATTTCTCCAATATTTTCTGGACATAAGCAGCTTAATGTACAAGTATGCCTTTTGGAAGGTGCTCAAGTTGAATACCTAAGCAAAATTTGGTTTTACCCAAATCCTTCATTTCAAACTCCGTCATTAAATGATTGCGTGCTTTATCTATATCTTGTGCGTTGCTAATGATATTTAGATCATCGACATACATTGAGATTATATAGAATCCTGTTGAGGACTTCTTCATGAATGCACATGGGCAATCATCATTGTTGGAGTACCTTTTTTTCTTGATTGCTTTAAGACATATAATGACTTGTTAAGCTTTACACAATACATATTGCGGTTTGCGTTTGGATTCGGAATTTGGATTCCATGGGAACCTTCATATATATGTCCGAGTCAAGTGACCCATAAAGATATGCTGTCACTACATCCATCAACTACAAAGATAGATGATTTTGTACTGCCAGAGATATTAGATATCGAAAAGTGATTCCACTCATTACTAGAGAATATGTTTCATTGAAATCAATGTCGGGTCTCTGTGTGAATCCTTGTGCTACAAGCCTTGCTTTATATCTCACCACCTCACTGTTTTCATTCTGTTTGCGGACGAAAACCCATTTGAATCCGACAGGGAATGTTTTGGTAGGTGTTGGTATCACTTTCATCAATACCTCTGTTTTCATGAGCAAGGTAATTTCTTCTTGGATTGCTTTCTTCTATTGAGTCCAGTCCGAGTGCTTTCTGCACTCTGCCATGGTCTTGGGATCTAGATCGTTTTGAAGGTTGCTTGCAATCATTGCAGAAAAATAATTGTCAACAAATGTAGTCTTTCTATTATATGATTCTCCAGAATCAATATAGTCTGTGAAAATCTCTTGGACCCTAGTTGACTCATTATTATTTCCCAAAACATTTGAGTCAGGGATTTTTGATGTCCTAGTATCAGTAATAGAGTGCACCGTTGATCTGGGTTCGTGGATCCTCAAGTGTCTATCAACTTGATGTTGATTTGCATTTACTGTGTCAGAAGGTTTATTCTTCTGTTTCCTTTCTCGCTTGGGAGAAGCTATATCCGCCTTGTGTGCCGTACTTCTCCCCCTCTTATTTTGAACTGGGAGTTAAGTGGTTCTCGATGGTATCTCCACTCTTTCTGGCGCATTTCTGGTAGGATTATAGGATTTTGTGACACCTCTATAATTAGTAAATGCATCTGGCAGGTTATTTGCAATGTTCTGCAAATGAATAATCTTCTGAACTTGAAGTTCGGTTTCTTGAGTACGTGGATCCAATGCTGAAATGCCTTGAGCATTCCAATCAATTTTCGGACATTCTTTTTGGTACTTGAAATCTCCCCCTAATGCTGGGAAATATTCTTCATTGAAGATACAGTCAGTGTACCGGGCTGTAAACAGGTCACTTGTGAGGGGCTCAAGGTATTTTATGATTGACGGAAATTTATATCCCACATAGATATTGAGTTTCCTTTGTAGGCCCATAGCAGTATGCTACGGTGGTGACATCGGTATGTATGTAACGCAACCGAACTTCCACAGATGGAAAATATCTGGTGGATTTCCATGTACTAGTTGTAGGGGGGAGTTGCTATGGTAAGCAGCTGGACACAATTGAATTAAGTTAGTGTTGGTAAATTGTAATTTTGTAACAATGGTTTTGCTATGAGCTTTATTCTCTTAATAAGAGATTCTGCTAAACCATTTTGTATATGAACATATGGAACAGAATGCTTAACTTGAATTCCGAGAGCCATACAATAGTCATTGAAGGCACGTGATGAGAATTCAGCAGCATTGTCCATTCGAATTGATTGAATTCGATGTTCAAGATGATGTGCTCGTAATTTAAGAATTTGAGCAATCAATTTGGCAAGTGCATGGCTTCGTGTGGATAAAAGACACACGTGTGACCATCGTGTAGATGCGTCAATTAAAACCATGAAGTACCTGAATGGTCCACTTAATGGTTGTATAGGGCCACATATATCACATTAAATGTGTTCAAGGAATTTTAGTGGCGCACCTATGATCTTATGGTAAGAGGGCCTTAAAATCAATTTTCCAGTGGCACAAGAGGTGCACACAAAATCCAAAGATTGTGAGAATCTATTGCTTTTAAAAGCATGATAAATTGAATTGCCGATAATTTTCCGCATCATCCCTATACTAGGATGGCCAAGGCGATCATGCCAAGTTTGAAATGTGTCAACATTCTAGAAAATTACCTTGTATGCAATAAGTTGTACGGGCTTGATGTATCTGTAATACAATCCAGAGGATAAAGATGGAATCTTTTCAAGCACTTGTTTGCTATATCTATTGTTTTTGGTTATGAGGAGATATTCCTCTTTGTTGTCATCTTGGGTTTCGATATGTATCGGCGAAACGGGATAGGGGGTCCCACATACCCCGGGGTCCCGTGGGTCGTCTGCCACGCCAGCTACTCTGGGCCCACATTCTGCACAACTGGCGACCGGCTCTCCTGCTAAGTGCCCGGGGAACGAGCGCTGCCCGGGCCCGGGTGCGCTACCCCGTGCCCAGGTGCGCATTCCCCGGGTCCGGGAGCGCCTCCCCTGGTGCGCCTTCCTCACGCCCGTGGTCCGGGGACATTCCCCGGGACCCGGGAACGACAGCCTCGGTCTCGGGCCCCGGGTGCCGACTTCCCCGGTCCCTGGTCCTCGGTCCCGGGCCCTGGGTGCCGACATCCCCGGTCCCGGGTCTTCGGTCTCGGTCCCGGGTGCCGACTGCCTCGGTCCCGGTCCCGAGTGCCGACTGCCTCGGCCCCGAGTCCCGGGTGCCGACTGACTCGGCGCCTTGTGCGCACGGAGGGCTCAGAGAGCACTCCGCGCCGGGCACGGGGTTGACTCGAGCGCACCAGCTCCCTAACTACCGTGATGCGACGGGGCGTGCTGCGCCTGTCGCCTGCTCTGGCCCCCGGTGGGCCCGCTTCCTGTGTGGTCAACATGTGTCGTCAAAGGTGTCACAGGGCGTCAGAGGCTTGTTGACTGTGGAGGCTTCGTCTTTCCACGCCCTGGCAGCGGAGGCAGGCGCCGTCCCATCTCCATACTCCATCCGCTCCCGGCGACGTGATGACCGTGCTGACCAGACGTCAGCACCAACTCCGGCAGGGGAGACGTGCGCTGTCACATCCCCAGAATCTCGCCGCCCGCAGCAGCCGAGCGGCGTGCCGACCCGACGTCCAGTACCAACTCCGGCATGGAGAGAGCAGGCGGACGAGACAGACCAAGCTCTCTCTCTCTATCTCTCTTCCTCACGGCATGTATCTTAGGCACTGTGGCTCCCCTTGCAAGACAAAAGGAGGATCCACGCCTCTGGTAGGAGGGGGGCTGGCCGGCTTAGACAACTCACAAGCTCTGTCTCCGACCTGAGATGACCGCGGAAGCTCCTGAGATAGCAGGGGGGCCTTCTCCTTCCTCGGGTTCGGCTACGGGTAGGGGGGCTGAGCACCTCCAGTTCCTTCCCGGGCTAGCTCCTGAGCTCCCTGGGTTCACCCTGTAACAACATATTACATTCATCTCTCCCACATAGTCAAGCACACAGGAGTAGGGTGTTACGCTCGGAGCGGCCCGAACCTGTCTAAATGCCTCCTCTCTCTCTCCTGCGCGATTGTCACGGTTCGAACGGTCCGGTCCCGAAACGGACGGTCCGAACCCCTCTATCTCCCAGCTCGAGCCCCCGGTTCCCGAGCGCCGATCCATCCATTGATCCACTCGACGCCGCTTTCGCCTGAGAACAACTCCCCTGGCCGAATCTCAAAGGGGGTCTCCAGACCTCCCGCCGTCGGAGTTTCATCCTTCGACAATATGGAAACCATTCTGACGGATATCTCTATAACTTAGTAGGGTACGAGTAGAATCGGGATACAATAATACATCCTCAATTGTCAATTGAGTACCCATTGGGAGCGTGATAGAGGCGCGACCAGAGCCAACTATCGTTGTATTGCATCCAGCGATTGTTAAAGCACTTCCTTGTCTCTTTGTAAGAGTCAAGAAATATTTTGTCCCGAAGTATAGAATTTGTGGTGCTACTGTCCACTGGGCATAATTCCTCCTCCATTGGATTGAATCCCGTAAAATCTATATATAGAAAGAAGAATTTGATATGAAATTCTTGTCAGATATATAGACTATGTACAAACATTTATTCAACAATGAATATATTCGATACATTATTGTACCATACTAGCTTACAATATAGATGACAACTTAGTATTATTACAACATATACTAGGACATAATAAACATAGTATCTACGTTATTGGGAGACTACACGAGGTCTCCAAACAAGTCTTGTGAAGCAAACTCCACAAGCATGTCATCAGTGGTTTTTAGTTCACCTTGCTGAGAAGGGGCCATAGTGCTATTGAGTTTCTCTAGAAACTTTTGAGAATAGCTTGCTACACTAGTGTTGTTGGTTTGGAGGTTGAAGTGTGATTCAATCCTCTTCTTGAGCAGACTTGCCTTTGGACACAAACTGAAGGTACAGGTTTATAAGATGGCTGGGGGTACAACATTTCTTAGTTGTATGGCTATGACAGCCACACTTCTGACAAATGTCAGTTTTATTCTTGTTCTTGAAATTGCCTTTCCCATTGTGGAATCCATGATATATTTGCTTCCTGTTGCGTTTGCGTTTACCTCTGAAGTTCTTTGGACGGTTTTTGTTACCATTGAACTTAGTTTTATTTTGATCATGTGTATTCGCATGTACTTCAGGCAAAGGTGCCGCCCCAACAGGGCGTTGCTGATTATTCCTTAAAAGGAGTTGATCATGCTTTTTAGCCTGAGTTATTACGTGAATCAGATCATAATAAGTTTGGTAATTCGCAGCACACTATTGGTGCTGTAGGACTCGATCTACAGGGAGCATGGTAGAGAGTGTCTTCTTTATCTTCTCCGCATCAGAGGGTTCTTTTTCACAAAAACGCAACTTCAAGCAAATGTTATGAAGGGCATGATTGTATTCTCCAACCTGGCGGCTCGATGTGGGGCCGGCCGCTCTACCGTCGACGAGTCCACGCTGGCGCGGCAGCAAACCGGCTTCATCGAGGAAGAAGAAAGTGACTCCTCTTCGGGGGAGTCCTTCTCGACGGCTTAAATGGAGAGGGGTGGCACGGGGGGAGGTGGCTCCTCGCCGACGGTGGCGTTGGCCGGCCATGCTAGCTGGAGGAGCCACTCCCGTTAATAGTGGTGGTAGAAGAAGTACAAGGAGGGGGAGGAGCAGTTAGGGTTTGCTCCTCCCCCCACCCTCCCTCCCCCCCCTCCCGCGTGCGTGCCCACAAAGCAGGCCGAAAGGCCGCCTAGGCTTCGGCCCAGGCTGGGTGACTTTTGCAAATTGGCCCTACAGTTAAATAACACTACAAAAATACCCTTATGTTTTATATTCAAGTCCCTGAAATAGTTTCTCATTGTAACAGTTTGTTTTGTAGTGTTATAATTACAGTATAGACCCTGTGTGTACTGGATATTATGTAAGTGTTCAAAGTGGATGTCCATATGCATTCCCAATAACATATTACATATTTGGGATTATTGTTTTATTGCAATTGATTTATTTCCTTGCAATTTACTTATTGACCATGTTTAAATTTTGCAATTTATTCATTTTGCGAATTTAAATTTTGAATTCCCATTAATTAAGTCCTCGCACTTAATTCCATTGGAATTCATATGCGTAATATCACTAGAAATTCCTCCATTAATTATTGAAAATCATGACAATGTCAACTACTACAAAATATTTGTAGATTATACCAATGACATCTACTACACTACTTTGTAGACTATGTCAACGATATCTACTACAACACACTTATAGACTATGCCTTTGGCATCTACTTCAACTTTTTGTAGATTATGCCAGAAGTAACAAGGTGTTTACCACCAACACACCTGATCTTTTTCATAATTAAGCATAAAGTCAAAAAATCTTTAACCTTTAAGTCTTTCCCGAGTGATATGTTTCTCAGATATTGGACTCTCCAGTTATATATTAGCTAGAAATTTTGCTCAAGGCAATTTGGCTAAGCATGTAAGCCGAGTATCACTATGTAGTAAATCTAATATGTGATGAGGTGTACTTGAGAGATACTTGCATCCCCAATTTTAATGGAGACCAGCTATTGATCCTTATAAGGATATATCCTCAATACCGTAAAATAATCAAGATACCCAAATATATACATCCGGCTATAGGCTTTGCATGAAGCATATCTAATTATTTAATCGATTTTTGTAAAATAGCACATGCATCGCAATTTTAACGCAAACAGCGAGCGACCCAATAGGGCATGCTATTTAAGAACTCATATCTTTAGCCTACTACTACCGAATAAGCCGGTCCAAACCGACATACCTAGCGCAGCTGTCGATGTTTTGTATCGGCAATAATAATATGGGGCTACTCGTGAGACCTAAACTTGATGGATTGCAAAGGAACACGAAACAATTTATACTGGTTCAGGCCCTCGAGATGAGGTAATACCCTACGTCCAGTTGTGGTGTATTGCTTTTGAGATTTCTCTGTTGAGATTGCGCTATCCTTCTTCTACCCTCGGGGGCACCCGGCCCCCCTTATATACCAGGGGACTGCGTTACAGGGTAGGAATCCCAGTCGGACTCTGACTAAGGGATTTCCTTCTAGGAATGCAACGTGCCCGACTAGGATTATATTCTTTTCTTGTTGTGCAAGGTAATGTAGGCCAAGTCCTATTGTATCCATAATTAGAAGGTTAGGCCCATCCTCTGTCTGAGTGGTCCAAATGCTTCTTATGAGGTACCTGGGGCCCATGGCCTCCATAGCAGCCCCTAAGACCTTCATAGTTGAGTCACAGTTGATGCCAAGTGCTCATCCTCCACGATGAAGAATTCCCGAGTGCATTGCTCCCGATTACTCTTTGTCCGAGTGCTTTTTGTTCGAGTGCTTTTGCTCTTGTGTCCTGCTTCATGTTAGCTGGCAACGAAGCTATGAAGGGCTTCATGAAAAAATATGAATAGTGTGCACCGAATAGGCGCACCTATTAGGTGTAGTGTCACGCCCTAAAAATTGCTTTAATTAAAAATTATTTTTGGGTAAATCGAAATACAAAAAAAATACACTAGAAAATTTTTGTTTGAGAAACGTGTTTGAATAAAATTTTGAAATTTCCAATACTAAAAGTCCCAAGTTGAAAATTTTAAATAAATACTTGGATGCTTTTGTATTCCCGGGGTTCCGGTTGGAATATTTTAAGCGTTTAAGTATTTATCAGAATAAACTCTATCTGTTTCGTGGTGGCATTTATTTCTGGTAAATTTCCCATGATTTAATAAACTCTCTGAAATTTTCTCGGAATTTTCGGAGCTCTAGAATTAATTTTAATGGAACAAAGATCATTTCTATCATTAGATAAATCTAATCTATAATAAAACCCCTGTCTTTTTCCCTGTTCGGGTCGTTTCGGTTCAGTCCTTTGAAGTCTCCCCGTTCATCGTAAACTTTGACTCCTTTTCCTTCTAGGGCTTCGTGCCGCTCCCGGAACCCTAAAACCTTCTCGATGTTCCAATTCTCCAAATATACCGATATTTCAAGCGATCGAATACCCCCTAAACTATTCACTCTCCCGTTCTCGACTCCCAAAAATATTCCCCATATTTTGGACGTTCATTTATTCCATTTTTCGAACTCCGTAAAATATATTCCTCGAATATCCTAATTTCTCGGTCGACGCAAGATTCCCTCCGTTTTTCCCCAAGTTCCTGATACTATAAATATTCCCAATTTTTCCCCATTTCGATATTCCCGTTGACTCCTTCCAATATTCTCGAAATTCTCAAAATACTCTTATGCTTGGAGAGTTCCAAAAATTCCGGCGAATCTCCTCGATTCCAAAAAAAAAAAAGTGGAGTCCCAAAAGTATTTCGACGTCTCCGATTTTTCCAAATATATATACGCCGACGTTTGCAATCCTCCAAAATTCCATACAATTTCCCGATTTCTGATATTCCTGACACTTCTAGAAATTCTAAAATCTTAATTCCAAATTTGAAGAATCTCCAGAGAAATCCCCAAAAATCCCCACCTTTTTCTCCTTCTTTTCTCTTTTCTTTATTTTCCTTCCAATTTTCCTTTCCTCCTTTTATTTTTTTCTCTCCTTCTTTCCGGTACTCCATCTCCTGTTCATCTTCTTCTCTCTCTCTCTTTGCTCTGGTGGCCAGCAAGCCGAGCCGCTCCAGCGCCGAGCCGCCACTGCCCTGGGCTGCGCCCCGGCCTGCTCTGCCTTCTCCCTCGCTTCTCTCCCCCGGCTTGCGCTAGCCCACCGCCGCCTCCCTCGGCCCGCACTGCCTGCTCCCACACCGCCCCGGCCCCGGACTCGGTCTCCTCCACCTCCCGTCTCCGTCTCCCCACTTCCCCGAGAAACGGCACTGGATCGCGCCCACGTCGCCGTGACGACCGCGCCCACTCCCGCTCCAAAACCGCCTCCCCGTGCCCTCAAATATCTCTCCTGAGCTCCCCTATCTCGTTTTCCCTGCTCGCCCGAAGTTGCGCCGTCGTCGCGCCGTTGCCTGCCTCTACCGCCGCCCTGCTGCCGCCATGGCCGGCGCTCCGGCTTTTCCCCCAACTCCACCGTCGCCTGCGCCTCCTTCCCGCCGTCGCCGCGCCGTCGCCTGTCTCTACTGGCGTCGCCGCCGTCCCTCTGCTGCTCCTCGTCCTGGCCGCCACAGCCCGTAGCCGTCGGAGGTTGTCGCCGCCGCCGTTGCCGGGCGGTCGTCGTCGTCCTCTGCGCCTCTCGCCGCCGCCTGCCGACTCTGGTATGCCATCTACGTCGCTGACCTTCGCCATTCTTCGCCGCCTCGAGGTGAGGATCCCTCTGAGCCGGCCCTTGCTGCTTTCCCTTTCCCCAAAGCCGTTGCCCCTCTGCTGCTCCCGTGCAACCACCTCTGCCGCGCGCCGTCGCCACCGGAGGACACCACCGGACGTCGCCGCCCCTCGCCGACCTCGGCGGGTCTCCGTGCTGCAGCCGTCGCTGTCCTCCGCCGCCCCGAGGTGAGCATCCCCCTCGGCGCCGCCCCTTCCCCGAAGCCCAGCGCCGCCGTCTCTTCTGCTCCCTGGTCATCCCGAGTGCCGCCGCACCAAGCCGACGCCGCCGTGGGGTCGTTGCCGTCTTCGTCATCTATCCCCACTGACGTCACCGTCTCTGCGCCTCAGTCCGTTGCCGGTGAGCACCTTCGCGTTGTCATCTCCGCCGCCGCCCCTCGGCATCCGTTGCCGCCGTTCGTCCAGAGCCCCGCACGCGGGCATTTGTCCCCGTCGGCCACTGCCGTCCGTCGTCGTCATCTACACTCGTCGCCGGCGCCTCTACTTCCATCCCCAAATCGGGCCGCCGCTCCTCTCGGCTGTCGTCGCGCCAACTTCTTCTGCTGTCCTGACGCCGTCATCCGCCACCACCGTCGAACGTCACCTAGCGTCTCCCGTCAGCCCCTACCTTGCCGCCCCGCTGCGCCTGCACCGCGTCGGCCATGCCGATAGCCGTCCTGCCTGCCGGATGCCACCCTCTGTCCTCGCGGCCGAGTCGCCGTCGTCCTTGTCGTTTCGTCGCCGGTTGTAGCCCTCGTCGTCCGCCGTCGTCTGGTCATCGAATGCCACCGTCCTGAGCCGTCGTCGTTGTCATCGCATTTCTCATCTCTCGTCGGTCTCGGCTCGCCGACACATCGCCACCGTGGCACCGTCAATCGTTACCGTTGTCATCGCTCTCCCCGTCCGCCGCGCCGGTGCGTCTCCTGTGCTGCGCCTTGGATGGCCAAGCTCATTTTGGCCCCTCGGCGTGCCACTGCTGCACATACCCCACCGTCTCCCCCTCCCCTGTGATCCCGATGTATATGTATCCAAGCCATCTAAACTTCATAAACCGTTGATCGAATCTCGTCTGTCCGATCCTTTCGAGTCTAATTTGGGTCATTGGACCTCACTAAACCAGCCACCTCCACACGTCTAAATCCAATGCCATGTCAATCCTAACCAGACCACTTCGTCTGCTACCTTATCCCTGATTTCCTCATCATCGATCTACCTCATCGCCATCTCACCTTTCGTGCCACATCGATATCCACCTCTGTCCACGAGGCAGACACCTCACTCCAGTCCACCACCTCACCTTTTTCCTCGGATCCATGAACCAGGTCCACTGTGAACCACCTCCCTGACTAGTGGCCCCACAACTGCACACAGCCAAAAATATTTATTTTAATTCCAAAATCTAGAGAATATTCTAGGGAATATTCTTTTCCAATTCTTTCCAGAATTCTTTCTGAATTCGATATTCCGGAAGCTATATCTTTTCCGTCTGAACTCCGAATTGACCCGTTCTTCTTCCTAATTTCATCCAAAATTATAATCTACTTGTTTGTATAATTTTTATGTACTATTTATTTGGAGTTTCTTAGGGTTTTTATTGTTTTACGTGTAGTCACGTATAATCGCTGTTTCGAAGGACCGCGAAGTCTACGGAAGAGTTCGGAAGAGCAATCGAAGATGTTTGTCGCAAGGCAAGTCACACATTCATCCTTGAGCATGTTGAACCTAGTTTGTGAAAGATTTTATGATTTATAAATAAATTGCATGTTTTGCCAATTACATGAAATATGGGATAACCTATCCAGTTACTTGAGGCCATGTTTATTTGTTATCCATTCCTTGATAACCTTGGGCGATAATCTGACTAACTTAGGTCTCATTGGATGACTTGGCTAGAGATAGGACCTGCTTAGCCATGCTTAGTAGCATAGCTCACCTGGGAATTAAATATTATCTTTTTATATGATTTGACTCAATGTCGGAAAAATGGAACTTTGGATAGGCTGATGTTAAATTACTAAAATTTGACCTAAATGGTGGGCTGTGGGTGTATGCTTTTGCTTGTCGCACCCATGGCAATTAAGGACCAGTTCGTGGGAACCACTTGGACAACTTCCCGTACTTGCCACAAGCCAGTGTGGGCAACGGCTGGGCTTGAAGCGTTTCTTCTCCCTCTCCTAGGCACCGAAGAAGAGGGTGAGCGGGATGGAGTTGGGTCGGCCCGGGGTAGGGTTGATCGGCTGCCGGATTCACCGTGGCGCAAGGGGGGTAGCCTGGTCAATATGGCGTGCCCTGTCGGCAGGTGCAACCTCAGCGTGGTGTGGATGGTTAGGGAGGGGTTTCGTGAACGGTCCTGTCACAGCCTCTCACGCGACATTGTGGTGATGTATTGGCACACGGGAACTTGTGTGGGGCTGTGTCTTGTGGGTATAGTTGTACACCTTTGATCAGAGTAAATCTATTCGAATAGCCGCGCCCGCGGTTATAGGCACATTGGCCAAGACTCACCGTGATTAGTCTCACCTATAGATAATTAATCTAGTTTTATCAAACTGGTGTGGTGGAAGGTGTGAGTCTGGTCGACGTGGTTGAGTTGATCGGAGGTGGCCGGTTGGCGTGGTGTAACGCTAATCGGTGGAGACTGGTGAGCGTGGTGTAACGCTCATCAGTGACGCCTGGTGGACGTGGTGTAGCGTTCATCAGCGCGGCCTGGTCAACGTGGTGTAGCGTTGATCAGGAAAAACTGGTCAGCGTGGTGTAACGTTGTCCGGTGGAGACCGGTTAACATGGTGTAACGTTAATCAGTGGAGTCCGGTTATCGTGGTGTAACGGTAACCGGAGGTGTCTGGTGAACGTGGTGTAGCGTTCACCAGTGGAGACTAGTTGACGTGGTGTAGCGTCAATTAGTTGGGAATGGTTGGGCCTGGTTAACGTGGTATAACGTTAATCAGTGGTGAATTAATATTGTTAAATAATCACCTTTTTACTGTTTGCGAACTACTACTGTTTACAACTACTTTTACGGAAATGAGCCACCAGCCTCCCTTTGAAATCCCGTGCACGAATGCATCATTGGTGTGGCTTGCTGAGTACGGTAGGTGGTACTCAGCCTTGCTTTATTCCCCCTTTTCAGAAGTGAAGATCTTGGCTTATATCCCAGTTGAGCTTGCCTGTGGTGTGGAGCTGAAGACATGCTAGTTTCGCCTTTCCGCTGCTGTTTTCTTCCATGTGAGGACTAAGTGCCTCTTCTGTAAGTATTTACGCTTTATTTATGTTTGGAACTATTTATTGATTTGTCATTTTGTGTACCCTGGCTTGATTCCTGGACAAGGATTTTAATACACAAAATAGTCTGGAAATTGGTTAAATTTCTGGGCGTGACATGTAGCCCCTGACTTTGTGCTTAATTATCAAATATAAAGTTAAAGATCTTTAACCTTTCAGTCTTTTTCGAGTAGTATACTACACGAAAATTAGACTCTTCAGCATCATGTCAGCTAGAAGAATTTTTGCTCAGGGCAATTTTTGGCTAAGCATGTAAGCCGAGTACCACTTATTAGATTTTAATCCAATATGTGGTCAGGTGTACTTGAGAGATACCTACAACCCCAATTTTAATGGAGACCAGCTGTCGATCCTTATAAGGATATATCCTCAATACCTTAAAATAATCAAGATATTCGAGTGTATACACCTGGCTGTAGGCTTACCATGAAGCGTATCTGATTATTTAATCGGTTCTTGTAAAATAGCACTTGCATTGCGATTTTAACGCGAGCAGTGGGTGACCCAATAGGACATGCTATTTAAGAACTCATATCTTTAGCCTACTAAAGAATAAGCCAACCTAAACCGACCTACCCAACGCAGCCCTATAAAATCCAGAGATTTTGCTCATTGCTCAACCTGCCGATTGCTCTAGGAGTGTGTCACTGAAGCATAGCAGATTTTGATGCCGAAGTCGTCGCATAAATCTTTGAATACGCCGCCCGTGAACTAAGTGCGTTGCCTATAACGATGCGATTGGGGACTCCAGATCTACAGATTATACTCAATATGAAGTCTTTTGCCCTGGCCGCAGCGATGGTTGCAACGGGTTTATCCTCAATCCACTTTGTGAGCTTATCCACCGTGACGAACAGATGTGTGACCACAATAATGGGATAGTTTGCAACTCTTGTGCTGGTAGATGTGCTTGCCACGCAAAAAATTGACATCCCTTGTAGGACTAGCCAAGTGCCTCAGCGTCAATAATCGCAGTCAGCCACAGGAATCCTTGTCTATAAGCCTTTCTAACTAATATTCTGGATGCAACATGGTTGCCACAGATGCCCGAGTGGATATATTGCAGGATCTGCCTTCTCAGGTGTGATGTAGTGCATGAGAACTCCGGATGTGCTTTGACGATATAGGTCTTCTCCGACAATGATAAAGCTTTTGCTCTATCACTTGACTTACTTGGCTTCGTTGTGATCTTTAGGAAGTTCTTCTTCTAGTAGGAATCGTATGATTGGGGTCTTCCAGGCTTGAAAAATAATGAGCACCTCGGTAGGTTTTGGATTTGGTGCTACTCCTGACTGAAAGCTCCAGTAGTGGCTTTTTTCCCTATTTTGGCCAAATAGGTACCCGAACGCTACGCTAGCGCAGGATTCGGTTGGCGACCCTCTTGGGGCATACCCACCTTGGCAAAATTACAGCTGAATAAGGTACCCGAACCTCGCATTAGCATAGGATTCGGCTGGCGACCCTCACGGGGCGTACCCTACCTAACAGACTTATGGCCAAATAAGGTACCTGAACCTTGCATTAGCATAGGATTCGACTGGCGACCCTCATGGGGCGTACCTTACCTAGCAGAGTGGTACCTGAGCCCCGACTAGTGCTAGAGGTCGGTTATTAGCCCCCATGGGGCGTACCAAGGTCGAGGTGACATCTGTGTCCCGACTGGCGCAAGTACTCGGTCAGTAACCCTCATGGAGCATTCCGAGTGTGGAGGCCATGGGCCCCGGGTACCTCATGACAAGCATATGGGCCACTCGGATAGAGGATGGGCCTAGCCTTGTAATTAGAGATATGGTAACCCCTGGCAGACTTTGCCTTGTACGATAAGGAATATACAGTCCTAGCCGGGTACGTTGTATCTCTAAGGGGAGATTCCTTAGTCGTAATCCGGCTGGAACTCCTAGTTTGTAACCCTGTCCCCCAGTATATAAGGGGAGACAAGGCGCCCCATGAGGGCAAGTCGGAAGTCATCAGACGACCACACAAGAGTTCACCAGAACCACCACCGTAATCCTCAAAGGAATACATCCAACTGGACATAAGGTATTACCTCACATCGAGGGCCTGAACCAGTATAAACCTCCCGTGTTCCTTTGCAATCCACCAAGTTTTGATCTACTGAGCAGCCCTATAATCATATTGCCGGTGTAAAACATTGACAGTTGGCGCGCCAGGTAGGGGCTTTGGCGAGATCTACATCTACAAGCTCGATGGATCCAACAACAGGAGTCGATGGCGGCAAATTCTCCCCTGGAGACACAATAACTTTCGGAAGCCTCGACTTCGTCGCCGACCAGATCGGCAATCTCACCTTGGCCGACGCAGACCTAATCCAACCGACCGAGAAACCAGCCGATTCCGCGCCAGTCGGCCCACAAGACGTTGCAACTACCCTCGTCAATTTGTTGCGGCAAACTACCACCTGCCCGGGTCTCGGGATAACTCTCTCCTTCAGCGTCCGACTCGCGCTAGGCCTTGAGCCAGCCCGGGTTGGGCTAGGAAGGGGAGAGATCGTCAATCTCCTGTAATGACCCGGCAGCGCCGCGGGTCTACATCCCATGCGGCAGACCTGATTTCCTACGGTTTAGTTTGGACATGGCTCAGAGCAGCTCCAGATTGGATCTAGGGAGGTCGGGGTCGTCCTTACTCCGATCAACTACTCGGATTCCGACTCCAAGTCGGACAACGGTTCGAACACCAGTTCGGACACTAGTCTGGCTAGTTTCCTTCTTCCCCAAGAAATCTTTATGGCATCAACCCCACCCCTGGAGGTGTGCCGAGTACAACAGGAGCAAGAGGAGGAGGCCCGACGACTACGGCAACAGGAGGAGGCCGAACGTAAGGCTCGCAATGGCGAGCTACATAGGGCTGGCGAACCACTCAGCAACAGATCCTCCAGACTCGAGTCGGCGACCACGACGTCTTCGTCACACCTCAGCAGAACGTCGTAGCCACTGTGACCCTGCTGGACACACTCCAGCTCGGGCCTGTTCATCAGGCCACCCCGACTATAGCGAAGATCAAGGCGATGATCATAGCTGTTGCCTGTCAGCAACACCAGCAGTCGGGCAAAACACTTATACCGACCAACCGGTTGGGTTCTCTAGTGGCAATCTCGTCCGTATCTGCACGATGCCGGGCGGCCGGCTCAAGTCAGCCGCACGAGGAGTCACGGCAAACATCACTCGGCAACACCAACAACAACAATCGGCGGCATCACCAGAACGATCACCGGTTCAACCAAGGCCTCCGAGTCCGTCTACAATGTGATCTCCACTAAGACATTAACGCTCGGTGCCGCCAACACGAAGACAACGAGCGCCGCCGACTGGAGGACGAGTATGAGCGTTTCGGTCTCCACCACGAGCGGTTTAACCACCGCGGTAGGGGCCGAAGCCCTCACGAAGATGAAGGCGTACCAGCCTTCACCTAGGAGTTACAAGACGTCGACTGGCCGTCGGGCTTCAAGCCTACAGGAATTGAGAAATACGATGGCAAAACTAACCCCAAGTCTTGGCTCACCGTATATGCTCTGGCAATCCGAGCTACCGGAGGTGATCATAAAGTCATGGCTAACTACCTCCCAATCGCCTTGGCTGACTCAGTGAGGACATGGCTAACAGGGCTCCCAAGACGATCAATCGGCTCCTGGGGAGAACTCCGGGAATGCTTTATAGCCAACTTCCAAGGGACTTACGAGCGGCCGTCTTCCGAGCACGATCTCTACCAGCTGCACCAGAGGAAGAACGAGTCTCCCTGTGAGTTCATTAAAAGGTTCTCCAAGAAGCGCAATTCGATCCCCATGATCAAGGACGAGGTCGTCATCGCCGCCTTCCGCAAGGGAGTCAAGGATGCCCCGTTTATCGTGAAGTTCACTCGGAAGCCACCAACATCTGTCAGGACCCTCTTCAACATGGTGAACAAGTATGCCGACTCAGCAGAGGCGGTCATCGAAGCTCTCGACGAAAAGAAGGAGTTCTGACAGAAGGACCAAAAGGCAAAAGCCGACAACGAGCATCCACAGAACAAGTCTGGCAGCCACAAGCGGAAGTCGGACAACGAGGTGGCCAATGTGGAGCGCACTCGGTCGCGGCCCCCAAGAAACAATGAATACCAGAAAGTGATGAACGGGCCTGCCCCTTCTATCCCAAGGGCAAGCACACGGCCAAGGACTGCTTCATGCTCAAAAAGTTTGCCTCCGAGCAGACTTCATCATCTAGCACCGACAAGGACAAGGATAAGCCAGATTCGGGCCTGGCTGACGATTTCCAAGATCCCCAGGCCGAGATCAACCACATTTTCAGAGGGCTGTCCATGTACGAGTCCAAGCGAAAGCAGAAGCTTACGGCACGCGATGTCAACGCGGTCTCTACAACAGACGCCCCCCAGTACTTGCGCTGGTCAGAGATGTCCATCACATTCAACTGCACAGATCACCCAGATCGGGTTTCACACCCGGGACGCTACCCACTTGTCCTAGACCCAGTCGTTAAAAGTATCAAGCTGAAGAAGGTCCTCATAGATGGAGGCAGCGCGCTCAACATCCTCTTCGCCAAGACCCTGGATGAGATGAAGATCCCTTGTTCAGATCTGCGGCCGAGTACAGCGCCCTTCCACGGGATAATTCCCAGCCTGTCTTCAACACCCCTCGGGCAGATAACCTTGCCAGTCACCTTCGGCACGCGGGATAATTTTCGCACAGAAAGCATATGCTTCAAGGTCGCCGACTTCGAGACTGCGTACCACGCGATACTTAGACGACTGGCACTCGCTCGCACTACACTTACATGGTGCTCAAGATGCCCGAGCCAGCCGGAGTCCTCTCCCTCTGCAGCGATGTCAAACAAGCTTTCACCTGCGACAAGGAGAGCTGTGAGTTGGCTCAATCGCAAGAGGCGGTAGTCGGACGCAACAGCATTCGGCAAGTCGTCACAGCTGAAGTCGAGGATGACCAAGTTCCGGTGAAAAAAGCAGCAAAGTCAGTAATTTCAGCAGACTCTGACATGAAGAAGATCCCCTGGACCCTTCCGACCCCTCCAAGACTGCTCTAGTCGGGACCGGACTCGACCCCAAATAGGAAGACACTCTCATCACCTTCCTTCAAACCAATAAAGATATCTTCGTATGGAAACCGTCCGACATGCCGGGCGTACCAAGGGAGGTGATTGAGCACACCCTCCATGTCAAAACAGACACCAAGCTAGTCAAGCAACGGCTACGGCGCTTCGAACAGGACCGAAAAGATGCTATTTGGGAGGAAATAACCAAGCTCCTTGCAGCCGGGTTTATCAAAGAGGTCTACCACCTGGACTGGCTGGCAAACCTAGTCCTGGTCTGGAAGAAAAACGGTAAATGGCGCATGTGCGTCGACTACATCGATCTAAACAAGGCATGCCCCAAGGATCTATTTGGTCTACCGAGAATAGATCAGGTGGTGGACTCAACCGCGGGGTACGAACTTCTCAGCTTTCTCGACTATTACTCGGGATACCACCAAATCAGCCTGAAGGAGGAGGACTGCCTAAAAATGTCTTTCATCACGCTGTTTGGCGCATATTGCTACATCACTATGCCGTTCAGTTTGAAAAATGCTGGAGCAACGTATCAACGAGCAATTCAGTGGTGTCTTCACACTCAAATCGGGCACAACATGGAGGCCTACGTCGACGACGTGGTCATCAAGACCAAGTCCAAAGAAGACCTCATCACTGACCTGGAAGAAACCTTCCAAAATCTTCGAAGATTCAAGATGAAGCTGAACCCGGAAAAGTGCGTCTTTGGTGTGCCATCCGGCAAGCTACTCGGCTTCACCGTATCGCATCGCGGCATCGAAGCCAACCCAGAGAAAGTCAATGCAATCATGAACATGGCACCCCTGACTAGCCAGAAGGACGTCCAGAAGCTGACAGGCTGCATGGTGGCACTCAGCCGGTTTATCTCTCGACTAGGCGAACGGGGCATGCCCTTTTTCAAGCTACTAAAGAAAGCAAACAATTTCTAATGGCCCCCGAAGCCCAGCAAGCCTTCGAAGACTTCAAGAAATTTCTCACATTACCACCCGTGTTGGCGTCACCTCTGCCCCAAGAGCCATTAATGCTATATCTGGCGGCAACCACTCAGGTAGTCAGCACAGTGTTGTGGTCGAGTGATCCGAACCGGGTCACATATAGCAGATACAACAGTCAGTCTACTTCGTCAGCGAGGTCCTTGCCGACTCCAAAACAAGATATTTGCAGGTCCAAAAGCTGCTTTACGGCCTACTCATCACTGTCCAGAAGCTCGTGCACTACTTCCAATCGCATCAAATCATGGTGGTCACATCGTATCCACTCGGGGACGTCCTGCATAACTGCAAGGCCACTGGCCGAATCACTAAATGGGTGCTCGAGTTGATGGCGTTCGACATCACCTTTCAGCCACGGAGAGCAATCAAATCACAAGCTCTAGCCGACTTCGTGGCCGAGTGGACGGAAGTTCAGATGCCTACATCAACAGTGAAGCTAGAGTACTGGACAATGTACTTCGATGGTTCTCTATGGATCAGCAGCGCCTGGGCTGTGCCACGCCCAGAATTTTCATCCAAAATTCTAGAGTTTTATTGTGTGTAAATCCTCGTCCAGGAATCAACCGAGGCACACATGACAAAATTGATAATCAAAGTAATTGTTTACATAGCGTAAGTATTTATTACAGAGGTGAATGGTACCTCTCAAAATAATAAAGTTCTAACAGCGGATAAATAAATAAGCAGTGTGACGATTCCCACTCCACGCACTTGACCAGGCTCCTGCTCAGTCCTCCAAATAGTCCTCTTCACTGTGGTACTCCTCTGAATGATGATTGTTGATTGCATGGTGAGTATATGACATACTCCGCAAGCCACACAACAAATATGCAAGTGCATGGGATAACAAAGGATGGCATAATATGGCTCAAATTTGCATAAAAGCACGTAATAAAATATTTGAGAGAGTAACAAAGCATTAGTTAAATAGCAATATTGACCAACGCTATACCGCTCACCAAAACGGTATAGGCCCAAACACTCCAACCTAGAGCTACACATGTTCCACTGTTCAACCATCAAGTTTAAATAATGTGGGACTAATCACAAAAAACATTGCTAGGCTCGCCCTTAACCGTGGGTACAGCTATTCGAATAGTTTTACTCTGGCCAGAAATGTACCAATGTACCCACAAGACACAACTCCACAGCACATCACTGTGCCCCTTAATACCACCATGGTATCTCAGAAAGGAATTGTGACAGGATCATCCATGTAACTCGCACAATAGGAGAGCCTCACGCCGAACCTCCGGTCTCCGGTAGGGGTGATCAATGCCTTCCCGCAAGACGGCTCGACGCCCAAATGCATGGTCTTATTGTCACTGCCATGTGTGGACTTATACCAGCCACAAACACGCCCTGGTGCCTCCTATTGAACTCGGCACACTTCAAACTCCTGCTATCCCATTCTAGCTTGTGGTCAGCACGAGTGTTGCTTCGCAACAAGTAGTCCGTGAACCGGTCCTTAACTGTCATGAGCACCATTAGCAACCTTCACAATCCTTGGTGCTCATAACCCACCATTCAGTCAAGTTTTAGTTGACACAATTAATTAGCCAGCCACGACTCACTGTCGTGAAAATATAGCCAGTATCCATGAATTAATCAGAATGAATGAATAATTTCCCACATAAAATGTCACTATAGTTTCTAGGCATGACTAAGCAACTCCTAAATAATCTAGCCAGAAAAATAATTAAACATCCAGCTAGTCAATATTATTACCTGGGGTATCAAGGTATAGATAACAATAACAAAATGGCCATAAATGTCAAGGAATATGGGCTATTAAATAATTACTCGTATAATGTCATTCCAAAGCATTTCATGCAATAACTTTAAAATAAAATAGCTTTCGCAAATGGGATCAACATGCTCAAGGAGATTGTCGTGTGACTTGCCTTGCTACTCCTCACAAGTCTCGGAACTCTCCTCGAGAAATAGTGTCTCTTCCTGAACGTCGTTGACTATAGGCAATAAACAAAACAAGCAAAAATAGTACATCAACACACAGGAACAGTACAATATTATATTTTTAATGGGTAGATCTTGATTTTTAAAAAATTAGAGACTTGAACGACCTCAATCCGAGTTCGTATGAATTAGTTATGATTTTTAGGAGTTTTAATCCTTTCATAGCCTATTTAAAAGAATTTACCGATTTTATTTGCGTCATAATTGAATTAATTTTATTCGGAAAAAGGAGTTTATGACGTCATTAGAGAGAGGAGGCTCTCGGCTGACTAGTGGGGCCCACTGTCAGTGAGATGGAGGGGTCGGGTCCATGGTGGACTAGGTCCACCGAGGTCCACAAGAGGGATCCAACGGCTGGGGTTTCTAGGGTTTTGATCGGATGGCCGGGATCTAGCCACGTGTCAAGGTAGATCGGAAGCTGAGATTTGATCCTACAGTGATCGGTACGGTCGAGACATAACCTAGGAGATCCGACGGCCATGGTTGATCCCGATCGGATCGGCTAACGGCGCTGAGGTGGCGCCGAGCTGGCACCTACACGGCACCCACGTCGGCAGCCATGTTAGCTACAGCGACGGTGGTGGCACTGAACCCGATGGTCGATGGTGATCGGCGGCGCGGCGGCACTTAGGGAGAGCGGGAAACGCTAGAGGAGGTCGAGGAGATCCTTACCGAGGGCGAAACCGCGAAGAACGGCGACGGAGACGGCCGGCGGCGAGCCTGAGGCGGTGGAGGTCTTCAGATCTTTGTCGACAGTGGTGTTCTGGCAGTTCCCGGGGGGCTAAGAGGCGGCGGCCTGGCTTCTGTGGGCTATGGCGAACCTAACCGAGGCGGCGGCGAGCTCCAACAGCGGCTAAGGCGACGGCGGCGCGCAACCGAAGCTTGGCGACGGTGGCAGAGAAAGCGCGAGATGCGGGGAGACGGCTAGGGCTAGGTAGAGCTCGATCTAAAGTACGAAAACCATCCTAGGGGTCTCAAGGTCGCTATTTAAGGTGGAGAGGGACGGAGTCCGGCTCGGGCTCGACGGATTTTGCGGTGGCGCCGATTAGGGATAGAAGTCCGACTTGGGAAGCTTCGGGCTCCCTTCTACACGCGATTTGGCTCCAGTTTTCTTGGGGATTAGGTAGAGGGAGATAGGGGCTCCGTTTTCCCCCAACTAATTTGGAGAAATCGAGTCCAAGACGAGCGGATTTCACGAGATTTACGATGGCGGCGCTCGGGTGCGACAGTGCTCCCGAGCTGGAGGAAGACGATGACGACCGACGGGCCAGCCCGCCACCTGTCGGCGGCCGAGGGCAATGCGGGCGGGTGTGGGCCGACAAGCGCGCGCGGGCGAGGGAAAACGGCTTAGCGCACAGTAGTGGGCCGAAAGCGGCCCAGCGGCTGTGGAGGGGTTTTAAACCTTTTTTTTGTTTTATTGCTAGAAACTTATTTATTTCGCCAAAAATACTTCCCCCTAATCAATTAATTCCCAAAAAATTCTAGAAATTAACTAATTAAGCAAAGAATTTTATAAAATTATTTTCAAGCCCATTTTTCTTTAGATTTTCCCCTGATTTTATTCTTTTCACCCCTTGAGACTTTTAATTTAATTTCTAAAAATTTCTTTTTCACAATATTTTGTATAGGGATAATTTTAGGGTGTTACAGGCCGGCGTCGTACTGACGTCCCCTACCAGTGAAAAAATCAGTATGTTCTCCAGATCCACTTCCCGGCTTCCCACAATGTTGCCGAGTATGAGGCACTCATCACGGGTCCGCATTGCGATTACCATACATCCGCCTCGGGACTGGTTGTGCGAGGAGATCTCTAAGCGTCGGTCAACCAAGTAATGAAAGACTGGACATGTCTCGACGGCACCATGGTGGCATATTGTCAGTAGGTCAGAAAGCTGGAAACAAATTCAATCGGACTGGAGATACACATGTCCTACGACAATATAACGACGCTACACAGAATTGGCACACATGGGATCCAAGAGAGAAGTGGTCCCAACCGGGATCTTTGTCGAGCAACTCATGGAGCCGTCAGTCAAGAAGAAACCAACACCAGAGCAGTTGGGAGATGAACCTACCCTGGCAACGGATGAAGTACCGACGATATCCCAAGATTGGTGGACTCCTGTTCTCAAATTTCTCCTAGACGATGAACTCCCATAAGCTCGCATCCAAGCCGAACAAGTCAAACGTCGAAGCAAAAGCTTCCTAATCATCGGAGAAGACCTGTACCGGGAAGAAGTGCATCCGGTGTCCTATGCGCTTGCGTCACCCCCCGAGTAGGGCAAGCAGATTCTGGCAATCGATCCCACTCGGCATATGTGGCAACCACGTCGCATCCAGGACTGTCGGAAAGGCTTATGGGCAAGATTTTTCTTTGCTAATAGCCGGTGACAGACCGCAAGAAGACAGTTGTTCACTACATGTGAGGGTGTCAGTTCTAGGCAGACAAACAATCTCCCCAGCCCAAGAACTTCAACTATAGCAATCTCTTGGCCCTTTGCAGTATGGGGCGTTGACATGTCGGCCTTCAAGAAAGCGCCAGGAGGTTCACACACTACTGTTCGTCGTAGTGGATAAATTCCGAAGTGGATTGAGACAAAATCCGTTGCTACCATAACAGCGCAAGGGCAAGGACTTCATAATAGTATATTATACCGATTCGGGTTCCTAACCACATCATAATGGACAAGCATATGGGCACTCGGATAGAGATGGGCCTAGCTTGTAATTAGAGATATGGTAACCCCTGGAGACTTTGCCTTGTACGATAAGGAATACCTATACGTCCTAGCCGGGTACATTAATAAATCTCTAAGGGGACGATTCTTAGTCGTAATCCGGTGAAACTCCTACTTTGTAACTGTCCCCAGTATATAAGGGGAGCGCAGGGCGTCCCATGAGTCAAGTCGAAAGTCATCAGATGACTCACTACAAGTAGTTCATTAGAACCACTACGTAATCCTCAAAGGAATACATCCAACTGGACGTAGGGTATTACCTCACATCGAGGGCCTGAACCAGTATAAACCTCCCGTGTTCTTTTGCAATCACCGAGTTCGATCTGCTTGAGCAGCCTATAATCATATTGGGGTGAAAAACATCGACATTGATAATTTTTGAAGCGCGCACTTCAAGTGATCATGGAGACTTAGTCCAGCCCCGAGCGTAGAGATCGGCTCATAGCCATGAATTCCTGTTACGCATATCTAGAACTGGGCCCTGCATTATAAACATATCGGATGAGTAGCATCTGATGTATAAAACAATCACCCGAAGAAAATTTATGTATTTTATAATAGTGTTCGCACCAAAAACCACCGGGTGTGCCAAGAAGCTGTTGATGATCTGGTTTGATGCGATTGGAACATAGAAGACCTGGGAGATCTGCTTAACTCCAGTGCAGGTCTAAATCTCTGAGGTTCCGCAGGCGTGCCAGTCAATTTGACCCCGCAATTTGAACAAGGAGAAGATATTAATTCAGTGAATCAATCGGCCGACATACTGATTGTAGACTCCTTCAACGATTGCCGATAGCTCCTGTACGCGACTGCCGACTTGCCCGGGCCCTCGCTGTGTCCGCGCCGGGTTCTCTTCGTCTGTTGCCGACTACCAGCAGCGATCTTGGCCGATAAGCCGATAAATGTCTTCTTCAGCCGATGGCGCCAACAGTGCTCGCACATCGGCTACGCCTGTACCCGGCCCTTGTCCTCGGGCGTGCTCGTGCCCGGGGTCAGCAGGCAATTGCACTCGGCCATCGCGATACGGACTGATGTAGGTCCTTGTAGCCGATGGCCGATGGCACTGTGTATCGGCTGAACCGATAACGCTATAAAGCAAATAGATAAACTGTCATATACACATGCTGCATCGGCTAGAAGCCGATGATAAAATAGATAGCATGAATAGTAGCTAGCCGACTGCCAAGGAAACACATATGCATCGGCTAGAAAACCGATGATAATATAGATGACAAAATAGTAAAAGATATACAGTCGGCTTTATAAAAACGATAACCTTCGGCTAAGCACTCCGATAGAACGTCGCATATACACCGTCGGCTCGACAAGGATAAATCTATTTATTATCAATCTAGTAGTTCAGACCTAACTCGATGAGCATAGATTATTAATAACAAGGGAACCTCCAACAAGCGATAAACCTAGATTGCAACTGTGATGTAATAAGAATAACTTTATCGGGCTATACATTTCCGATAAGACACTTGCGCAAAAACCATAACCTAGCAGGAACGATTATCGCTGGCAGCTCAGTACGGTCGTCGTATTCCCAACGATGATGCACGACAACTGATGATAATCGCCCGGTAAGCTGATAAGATCTACGCACGCGTGATGTGGTATACCTGATTGGCCTAAGAGTGTCGGACCGAACGATGCAAGCGTAGACAGGGCAGCATACCTGTGGTAAGGGGTGGAGTCTTACCTCTTCGCAGGAGTTCGGACCCTAACCGATGCAGCCCGCGCTCGAGAAGCAAGAACCCGTGGAAAGGGTGGCGATGCGCCGATTTTGATTGATCTGTGTGGATAGATTTACAAGGTGCCCGGGGCGTACGTATTTATACCCGAGTTACATGAGTCCTTATAGGACACGGAACAGGACTTTCCAACTAGAAAAGGTAAACTAACAGTTACCTGATCGGACAAGAGATCAGGTTTCCTAAAGATAAACTATCTCATAGATAAGATAAATAACTGCCATAACGTGTCTTCACGATTCCTTCTCAAATCCGGTTTCTTCTGGATTATTGTTCCCTTCCTCCGTTGATATAGCTTCTATCTTTTTACCCGAATCTGATATGAGCCGTGCCAAATTTTGGCGTTAACAGATAGATGTATAATATTATGTTCCTCCTTTTATTGATATTAATTTCCCCGAGTA
Source organism: Oryza meyeriana var. granulata (assembly GCA_003991445.1). Classification (NCBI taxonomy): domain Eukaryota; kingdom Viridiplantae; phylum Streptophyta; class Magnoliopsida; order Poales; family Poaceae; genus Oryza; species Oryza meyeriana. Next base: position 2,801 of record RYFJ01002420.1, on the reverse strand, counting down.
GTTGACCTTTGTTTAATATTACTCTGCTCGACTAGTTCATAGCCCGAGCGTCGGAGTCGGCTTCATTGTCTTTCCCAGACATGCGCTTTTGGGTGACTTGAGTTCGTCTTTCCATGGTTAGCAAACTTCACGAATCAGAATTTATGCTACTCGAGTACTTTTGCAATCATAAGAGCAAAAATAGAAATGCACAGTATGTCACCTATTAGGTGTGAATGGCTTGCGGGCATTGGCGAGGCCCAAGTGAGGAATTGACGATCTCATCCCCTAGTATCCGATCCCGACTGGCACTAAGCCGTATCCGAGTCAAACCATAGGGAAGTGAGTTGCCTCCTGGCCCATTTAGATAAGAATATCATATAAAGGAGAAAATATTTATTAGAAAGCGACTTAGATGTTCGATATTGTACGAGTTGGGAGCGGGGATGCCATCCTTGCATTTGAGCCCTCGAGCATGTCACTTATCGTTCTGATAATCTTCAGTGTCTTAGGAGGTCAAAGACGTTAAACTGACTGCACAATGAATTGTCGTCGACTTGCGTTTGCAGTTCCCAGCCTTAGTCGAGGCTACGTCATCGGTGTCCTTCCGCTCCTTCATCTATATGAGGACTCCGACTCCAACTACGGCGGTGGGAAACCGCTCATGACGGTGGAGCCAAAGCACATTCGTTCTCGTCTTCCGTCGCGACTGGTCTTGTCCATCCTCTACGTCGCGGCGTCGTGTCATCTGATGTCTTGTCCGCGAAGATCAGCGTAGTCGGCCTCAGGCATCTGGTTATCCCCGACGGTCGTCTTGATGTCGGCGCCGTCGGTCATTATTGTGGTTGCCAAGTGACGTGTGGTGTGAATCTGTGTGCGGCTGACTAGAGCAGCACGCTCAGCATCGCGTTGCGGCATGAGCGATCACCTTTGGAGAGGCCGACCTGTTGGTCGGTATGAGTGTCACCCGACTTTTAACACTGCTGATATGCAGTAGCGGTGATCATGGCTTTTATCCTTGCTATCATCAGGGTGGCCTTTGGTGATCGGGCCAAGCTATAGTGTATCCAGTAGATGACAGCGGCCACAACGTTCTGTTAGGAGTTACCAGAAAAACGTCGTGGTCACCCGACTCGAGTTTGGAGGACTCCCGTTGAGCATACGCCGGCTTTCTTGCGCAAATTGTCGTTAGAGATCGCGCTTGGCCTGCAGGCATCTCGCGTCTTCCTCCTATTCTTCTCGCAGTCGGCGGGCCTCCTCCTCTTGCTGATCGCGTAGTTGGCGTGCCTCTTGAGTGGGAGTTGGGCCCTTGGATGCATGAAGACTTCGCGTGGTGTGAGAGAAGCTTGATGAATTGCTGTCCGATTTAGAGTAGAATCAGAGTAGTTTGATGGGGGTGATTACAACTTCGACCGTCTCCCTAGATCCGATCTGAGCAGCACTGGCCATATCTGAGTTGAACTCCAGGATCAGGTTTACACTCGGATGTTGATTGAGGATATCCGCGGCATTGCCGAGTCCGAACGGGAGATTGACGATCTCCTCCTTTCTTAGCCCGATCTCGGCCGGCTCGAGGCCGAGTCTGAGTCAAACACCGAAAGAAAGAGTTGTCCCGAGACTCGGGCATGTTGAAGATTGCCGCAGTATGTCGACGAGGATTGCTACAGCGTCACGTAGGCTGACCAGCGTGGTTCCTGGCCGATTGGATCTGATCTGAGTCGGACAGGGTGAGGTTGCCGAACTTATCGGCGACGAAGTCGAGGCTCCCAAAGGTGATTGTTTGCCCGGGAAGAAGTTGATGCATCGACTCGTTTTGATCCATTAGGCTTGTCAAAGATGATCTCACCGATGCCCCTACCTGGCGCACCAACTGTCGATGTTTTGTATCGACAATAATAATAGGGGGCTACTCGTGAGACCTAAACTTTGATGGGATTGCAAAGAAAGACGAAACAATTTATACTGGTTCAGACCTCAAGATAAGGTAATACCCTACGTCCAGTTGTGGTGTATGCCTTTGAGGTTTCTCTATGAGATTGCGCTATCCTTCTTCTGCCTCTGGGGGCCCTGGCTCCCGTTATATACCGAGGGACAGGGTTACAGGGTAGGAATTCCAGTCGGACTCTGACCAAGGGATTTCCTTCTAGGAAATACAACAATGCCCGACTAGGACTATATCCTTCTTGTCGTGCAAGGTAATGTAGCCGAGTCTATTGTATCCCAATTATAAGGTTAGGCCATCGTCTGTCCGAGTGGTCCAATGCTTCTCATGAGGTCCGGGCCCATGGCCTCCACAGCAGCCCACAAAATGCATCCCTCGCAGTGTGAATCAATGTCATTGCGTCTGGTAACCGAGTCGCAAAGATCCTGCTGCAAGCTTTCCAACTTAGTTCTGGATGCAGCAGTCCATTAAAAAAAAAAAAAATCAGATCCTACGTGGATTAGATGCATGGATCTGCTCCTCCTCAGGTGTGAACACTGCATGAGAACTCGGTGCGCGTTGAAAATATGTCTTCTCGACTATGATACACGCTTTTGCTCTGTTTCTTAACTACTCGCTTCGTGTGATCTTTAGAATTCGCTCAGTAGGAATTGAATGAGGGGTCTTCAGTTTGAATAATATGCACTTCGTAGTTCGGTTGGTCTACCTTCGATAAAAGTCATAGTGCTTTGTTTTCTGTTTGGTCCAAATAGTATCCAAAGCTGCCTAGCCGAGGATCGCTGCGACCCTCTTGGGCATACCCACTCCTACAGATGTGGTAGCTCGAATAGATACCGACCTCGCATTAGCTATAGGATCGGCTAGTACCCTCGTGGGCTAT
>RYFJ01002419.1:0-31142 GCA_003991445.1 Oryza meyeriana var. granulata | reverse complement strand
GAAGGAATCAAAAAATTTCCTGGAAAATAATCAAAGTCACGTTCACGTGGGCGTCCATTCTTTCTGGCCACATCGGCTCAACCCCCTCCGACGCACTCACCGGTCTGGCGACTGGGCGACTCTAGCGCACAACCGCTTGCGCGCCCTACGGCAAGCTCACCGACAGGGCCCTCTCCGTCAATCCGGCTGAGCAACGAGCATCGCTTGCGACCTCATGCAACTTCTGGGCCCACCCGTAGTGCTATCTCGGAAGCCGTTTCCCCGAACGCGGGCCCAGCTGTTAGAATTTCCGTCTCCTCCTTGTCTTTCTTCTTCCTCGTAACGCTCCCTGCGTCTCATCTTCCTCTCTCGATCCTTCTCCTCCTCCCGACACCGTACGCCCATACCTCCTTGCCTCCCTCCGCTTGAGCACTTGTGACCCCGCCTCCCGTCCCATCCACCCTAGCAGCCCGGCGCATGTTTGCTGCTCCCGCCCATGAGCGCCCCGTCAAAAGCTGGCGAGCTCGGGATTTGCTGATGCCCGCAAGCACCAAAGCCGAGGGCGCGCCACCAAAATTTCACGACTCGTCCTGTCGCATCAACCTACCGCGCTACCCTTTTTCCCCTCTCTCTTGCGACAGCGCGGCAGTACACTAGCACCAGCCATAGGCCTTGCCATGGCCAACCCGAGCTCCTGTCGTTCAGCCTCGGCCCCTGCCGCACCTCTCTTCCTTGTCCCCTTCCCGTCGCTCGCCGTCTAAATAAATAGAACCCCATCCGCTCTCGCCAGCCATCATTTGCCGCGACCTGAGCTCAGCTCCACCATCTGCCGACGCAGCCTTGCCTCAATACACCTCCCCGGAGCTCAACCAATCCAATTAAGCCTCAGCGTGCCGAACTCCTGATCGCCTCGCGACTCCGCCCGTGCCCTCAATTCCATCGAGCGTCGCCCAAGGGCAAAACGCCCAAATTCCGGCGCCGCCGCCCCGCCATTGCCGTGCTTCGGAGCTCGCGATTGCACAGGGTAAAGGCTCGATTCCTCCCTCTTATGTCCTTCCGCGGACACGCATCCAGGCTGCCCATCCTGACCCCTCCTGCCACTCTGCCACTCCCTGGTCACCGGCGACGACAACACCTCGCCGCCACTCTTTTGGATGCGCCGCCCGCCGCGCGGCCACCATCCAAGACATCCGAGCCGATCCATGCATCCTCGCCGTCTTCTCCTCATTCCATTCCGCTAGCCGCCCTTCCTCCCTCGCCGCTGTTCACCGGCGTCCCCCTTGGCCGCCGTGCGCCATCGATCTCTCATACCGGACGGGTACCGGCCGGTCTCCTATACCCGTCTGGCACTGAGCCTCTCTCTCTCTGTCCCTGAATGTGGGCCACACGCTTACCCCTCTGACAGTGGGCCTGCATGAGTCAAATATAATTAATCTATAACCTCTTACAAGTGGGCCCCACGAATAGAAGTGCACAATAACTCCCTCCATTAACACACTTACAAGTGGGCCCATGCACAGTTTCCCCTGCCTCTCACTGCATGTGGGGCCAACATGTCATCTATCTCTCTCTCTTTTCCAGTCACTGATCAATGGGTCCCCACCTGTCAGCCACTTTCCCCCAAAAATTCTTAATCCAATATTCAAATTAAATCATTTCTATATTCCAGAAAAATCCCAAAAATTCCAAAATTCATTCTTTTCAACCATAACTCCAATTGACCCCGTTCAAAAGTCTCTAATTTTTTTTTTAAAATGAGATCTACCTCATGGCACATTAGTTATTAATAATAGTATATTATTTCTAGGTTTTATGTATTTTTCTCTTGTTTCGCGCGTAGTCAATGCTTCGAAAATTTGTCGGACGTTAGATTTTCGTGAAGATTTAAAGATGAAGTCTGAGGCAAGTCACTCCTTGACATATGCTCCTAAATTTAAAAGGTTTTGTTTGCAAATTGCATTGCTAGTGTGCACGATAAATTGATCGGCCTCGTTTGTGTGTCGAACCGTCGAACCTGCTCGGTAGTTGCATAAACCTGTTGGTCTTTGGTATCCTATTCCTTGTCGCTCCACCTCGTGGTACCTTGGTGATTGTGCTTCTGAGCACGGATTCTGATGGTTTCACCCACATCACTATTGTTTGTCGATTTGGGAAAATAGGGTTTCAAGAATTTAAAAACCCGACATGCGATTGTTAGCAGAATTGCGAAACAAAATTTATTTGCGAAAATCCGTGGTGCAAAGTGATCGCCTGTGGTGGCACTTCGTATTCGTATATAAGGACCGTTTCCTTGGGGAAATCATCTGAGCATCTCATAAGTGCGACCATACGGGTGGAAGGGATACCCCTGGCTAAGTAACTAGTGTTCCCAGGGATGGTTTTTGGTTGCTAATAAATGTGGGACTGGTTCGGGTGCCAAGAGTGGCGATATACCCCCGTCTCTGTTACGGGGAAATGAGTTCTTGGTACTTGGTTAAGAGAGAGAACCCATTTATAAGGCAACGTGCTATCCTGGGAAGGCTTTGAAAAGACCCTGTCACGAACCTTCCCCACTGATGAGTGTGGGAAGTAAGCTCGTGTCGTGTGGGTAAAGCATGCCCCCTTTGCAAAGGTATATCCAAACTGTTCGAACAGTCGTGCCCACGGTTACGGGCAATGTGAGGTGATTCCTCTAGCGTAGATTTGTTTGTCCGTGCTTTGTGAAAACAGTTTTGAGGTTTGGGAATTGTTACCAGAATCGGCCTTAGTGGCTGATGGATGACCTAAGTGGTCTGAAACGGGGCTGTGTGACTCGGATGTCGAATGTATCATAGATTAGGCTTCCTGAGTGCGGGGAGCAGTTTGTGAAATGAGTTGAGATTATGGATGGCTCGAGGAGCCACTGAGATGAGATATGAGATGAAGTCCTAGATAGGGGCGAAAGTGAAAGGAAAATTAATAGAGGAAAATGAGAGTACGCTTGGAGGGGACGAAATTAAAAATAAGTAATAGATGAGGATACAGTGGGAAGCTGCTTGTGAGCAGATCCACTGAACCGCTATCGCAACCCGAAACAGGCGGTAATAGATTACCTAAACAATTAAAACTGATTCGTCCGCTCGAGTTGTTGAAAAGCAATTCGCGGACAAGATCGAGGCGAGAGCCTCCTTCCAGTCACATTGAGACACTTATACTTAGGTTTTCGAAAATGTTTCAAATGAAAAGTTTGTGAAAATAAACCCCAGCCTATCTTTGATAGCCTGCATCCTCACGTTTTCCGTAACTTATTGAGTACGTAAGTACTCAATCTATTTCTTTTCTCCCCTCATTCAGGAAGAGTGAAGTTGAAGTGAAGATTAGGGTTTCTTTCCTAATTTCAAGCTGTTGCTTGTGGATTGGGTTCTCGCTACGTTATCGTTCTGCTGCTGCTGTTCTGTCTGCTGTTTGCTTCTCAGGGCTTGCCTGAAGTCGTACCTTATAAAGGTATAATATATATATTTATTTATTTAGCTTTTTGCTGTGGTACATCTCCGTTGACCACGGGTACCAGTAAGGTTTCCTGGGACTGGTACCGGCATCGCAGTTCCGTGGGAGTTGGTTCACGCCAATCTCCTGCGGCGCTTCCTCTCTGGTGTCACTGTAGGTGGTGCCAGGGCGGGGAGGCGCTACATGTCGCCTGCAAAAGTGGTAAAAAAGCCCTTCACCAGGGCGATTTTTTGGTGGCTTGATATAAAACCCCCTCCCAGCCTCCGAAAAATTCATAAAAATTCCCAAAAATAACAGAAAAAAGAAGAGAGAGCTCAGAGGGAAGGCGAAGGAGAGCGGCGAAGCCCTGCCGGTTTACGGATTCGTCTGCAGGTAAAATCTTTTGTCTCTTTGCAATTTCCATTTGTATTCATGAAGTGATGTAGTATTGTACTATTTACGTGTATTGTACGATATGAAAATAAGTTGTTACACTCGTAATTCTGTAGTTTTTTAGGTCAACCTATTAGGCGACGTAATTTTTTTTGTAGAGATGGTGGTTATAAAATGTCTATTACACGGTATTAGATCCGATGAGCATGTTGGTACTTAGTGTCATACCCTGAATTTTCCCCTTAAATAGAGCCACACAAAATATATTAAAGGAGAAGCCTCAAAGAAATTATTTTAAAAGGCCAAGGGAATTAATTAAATAAGTAAAATACAAAATAATAAATTATCATGGCTAGGAATATTTTTCCTGTATTCTCCGTGCCAAAATACACTAACAGGAATTTTATTAGAATTTTTAGAGCACTAGAAGTATTTTTAATAAACCAAAACAACTTACCGGAATTAAAATCCTTCTGAAATCTCTTTTTATTTTCTTTTTCTTTCCCTTTCCTTTTTTCTTTCTTTTTCTTCCCGTCGGGCCGCCGGCCCAATCCTGTTCCTTGACCTGCCGTGGCCCGCGCCGCGTGCGCCCTTCCTCTCTCTCCCTCTGTCACGTGGGGCCTGCCTGTCAGCTCACTTATCCCCCACGGCCCCTCGCCCTCTCTCAGCCAACCGAGGCCCACACGTCAGACTCGTCTTCAACCCCCGGCCAAATCAGCCGGAGGGGATCCGCTCGCCCCCGCCGTGCGATTCCACCTCGGCCCACGATCTCTCGTCCTCACACGTGGTTCAAATGACACGGACGCGGTCGCCTATCCATTCCCTCACTTCTCTGTTTTCTTCGCGCACGCCCGCGGACGAATTTCGCTGATCCCGCCATCGCCGCCGCCTCACTTTCTCGTGAAATTCGGCCAACCTGGCCACGAACTCCCGCAGCCGAGTACATAGAAACCCTCCCCGTGCTTCACCCTCACTTTCCCCTCAGTTGCCCCCATCTTCCGAGTACCCTAACCCCCTCCGCGTCGAGTTCCCGAATCACCGCCACGCTCTGCCGACTCTAGTCGCACGTTGCCGTCGCTACAGCCTTCGCCGACTACCGCGCTCGTGCGCGCTAGCTTCACCGCGCCTCGTTGTGTCCTGTTCCACCACCGGCCACCTCGGACTCTCGCTGGAACTCCATTCTCTCCGTTGTCCCTTTCGGTAAGCCTCTCCGCCGGCCGTCGGCCGCGGATTTTTGTCGACCCACTCGGTCTTTTTTCTTTCCTAACACATTCTACACCTTCGCCAGCATCTCCCACACCTCGTTCACGCCTCTGTCGTCGCCTTGAGCCATCGGAATGCCACCGTCGTCGTTTTCCCAAACCTCACCACCGCCAATCCCCTCTGATCGTCGTCGTTCACCGCTCTTCGTCCATCGCCGCACCTCAGTGAGCACTTGGTCGCATTCCTCACCTCCTCCGCCGCTCGCCGCTGCCCTCCGCCGTGCCGGATGGTCACTGGCGGCGACTATCGGGCCGCACGCGCCGTCGCTGCGCCGCACACGCCGGCGGAGCTCGGTCCCGACTTGATCCGAGCCGTCTGATCTGCCTCGGCAGATCGGGACCGCTTGTGCGCGTGTGTCCACGATCGCACGCGCGTGGACTACGTCTCTGTGCACCGTCCTCCCGCGCCACTGGCCTGTGGGCCCCGCTTGTCTGCCCCGGTTCCCCGTGGTCCGTAGGTGCAATAATCCTTTTTAATTGCGCAATAAATCGATTAATAATTAATTTATATAGTGAAATCACAGTAAAACTTTTAAAATTCATAACTAATTCATACGAGCTCCGATTAATTCCATCCAAAATTCATTAAATCTAGAAAAATGCTAACAATCCTTTAAAAATATTTTCAGCCCTTGTTTCAGTGTCCATATGTACTATTTTTAATTTTTTGTGCATTGTTTGCTATAAAAACCGATGCCGTCGACCCTCCAGTTTACTACGAAGTCGTTGCCGAGTTCACCGAGCCGGAGCAAGGCAAGTTACATCGTTTTCCTCGATCATATTGTACCCATTTATTGCAAAATGTTTGTTTTAAATTAATAAACATGTATTATTTCTTTATTTCATGTGGGAAGGTTGACCTATATGGATGCAATTTTAATTGTTATGACTTGATTCCTCCTGTATACCTTTGTAGCTTGGTTAATAATATGACTTGAGAATACTGTTAGGATGCTTAGCCATGCTTAGAGACTATTAGCTCATAGGGCGAATCAAATGCTATTATTTACATTTATTGTTCGATTCTATGTCGCGAAATAGAACTTTGGATACGTTAAACTACTAAAATTTGACCTAAATGGTGGGCTGTGGGTGCATGGTTCTGCTAGTCGCACCTATGGTAGTTAAGGACTGGTTCACGGGAACCACTTGGGCAATTAATCGTACATTCCACAAGCCAGCGTGGGCAACGGCTGGGCTTGTAGTGTTTTTTCTCCCTCTCCTAGGCACCGTTGGTGAGAATGGGCGTGATGGAGTTGGGTCGGCTCGGGGTCGGGTTGATCAGTGTCGATGTTTTACACCGGCAATAAGAATATAGGGCTACTCGTCGGACCGAAACTCGATGGATTGCAAAGGAACACAAAGAGTTTATACTGGTTCAGGCCCTCAATGTGAGGTAATACCCTACGTCCAGTTGTGGTGTTATTCCTTTGAGGATTTTTGTCGCTTCTATGAGCTTATGTGTGCTTCTGCCCTCATGGGGCGCCTGCCTCCCCTTATATACTGGGGGACAGGGGTACAAGATAGGAGTCCCAGCTAGATTATAGCTAAGGGATCTCCTCTTAGAGATATAATCTACCCGACTATGACTGTATATTCCTTATCATACAAGGCAAAGTCTACCGGGTTCTACCATATCTCTAATTACAAGGCTAGGTCCATTCTCTTTCCGAGTGGCCCATATGCTTGTGATGAGGTACCTGGGGCACATGGCCTCCACAATCAGCTTCCGGATCCATTGTGGCGCTAGGGGAGTAGCCTGGCCAATATGGGGTGTCCTGTTGGCAGGTGCAACCTCAGCGTGGTGTGGATGGTTAGCGAGAGGTTGCGTGAACGGTCCTGTCACAGCCTCTTGCGGGGTGTCGTGGTGACACGCCGACACACGGGAACGTGTGTGGGGCTGTGTCTTGTGGGTACAGTTGTACACCTCTGGCCAGAAAAAAAATCTATTCGAATAGCCACGCCCGCGGTCATAGGCATTTTGATCAAGACTCACCGTGATTAGTCTCACTATAATAAATTGATTTAAAATTGCTATAGTGATAGAATGGATGGTTGGGCCTGGTCAATGTGGTGTAACGTTGATCAGTGGAGGATTAATACTGCTTAATTAATTAACCTTTTTACTCTTTGTGAACTATTACTGTTTATTACGGCTTTACACAAATGAACCCCAAGCCTATCTTTGTCTCCTGTGCATTGTCTATATTTGCGGGTGTGACTTGTTGAGTACTGTGGGTGGTACTCAGTCTTGCTCTCTTTTTCCCCTCTCAGTGGTGGAGTACTTGTCTGTAACGCCCCGGTTTTCGGGCCGTTAAAAACTATTTTAGTAAAACCCTAATTTCAAAAATTTTGGATCTTTGTGTGTGCTTAAGGACTAAGTGCCGCAGATCTTAGATCAAAGCCTCCTTAAAACCCTAAAAACCTTGGTCCCAAATTCCCTCCAGACTCCGAGACTCGAATTTTGCAATTCAACTCTCTCAAAATTCCTCGAAAAATCCAAAACCAAATACCTTCCAAAAATTCTCTGTACTCGGGTTTGAATTTTGCAATTCGAAGCCTTCCAATGAAAACCCTTCGAAAGCCACCTTTGAAGCCTTTAAGTAAAAATCCCCTTGTTTTGCCCTTCCGAAAATTCAGGATTTCATTGAGAACTCTCTTCCCAAAATTTGCCAATTTATATATTTCTAAAACCCTCAAATTCCAAGAATTAAATTCAAATTCTAATCTTCCCTTGAGGTCCTCCAATTCTAATCCTTTGCAAAAATTCCCAAAATACCCTTGAGAATCAAATCCCAAATTTAAATCAAAAGTTCCGGTTCAAAGTCACCTGTTGAATCTTCTCTTTCCTTTTTCCAAATATCATCCAAAAATCAATCTATATATATTCGTGCTCAAATCCAAACCGCATAAACCCTCTCAAAAATTCCCAAAAGTCACAAGAGTTCAAATCCCAAAATTTAAAATCAAATTTTGGATTTAATCCCTATTAGAAAATCATCGAGAACCTTCCCAAAATCAATCCCTGGAAAATAAAAAGCATTACTGCTCCTACGGGCCGTCTCTTTTCTTCCCTTTCAGCCCACTCTGCCCTTGCCTCGCTCTCTCGCACACTTCCACAACCGAGCCGACCCACGGCTTGCCCGCACACGCCACGGCCCAAGAGCGCACGAGGCCACCTGCGCGAGCAGCGCACGCAACAGCCCCGGGGCCCCTCCAGTCAGCGCCTCCAGCCGAGCCCACAGACGCCAACATGTGGACCCCGCACGTCAGACCTGTCCCCTACCCCGTGTCTCTCTCCTTTCTTTCTCATCTCTCGAAACCTCTCGCCCATCCCCAAGCCGGCTGTCTCCTCGCGCACGGCACCGACAGCTCTGGGCCCTCTCGCCAGCCTCCCGCCTCCTCTCCCGCATGCCGACAGCCGGGCCCCACACCACGGACACGCATCGCGCGCCACGTCGTCTTCTTCCCCGAGCCACCCCTTTCTCCTTCTCCATGTGGGTCACGTGCTCGACGAAATTCCCGCCCCGAGAGAAAATATCTCGGCCGAGCTCCCTAGGTCAAACCCGTCTCTCCCGTCCCGTCCCATCACCACTCCGCACCCATACCTCTTTTTCCTTCCCTTTTCCCGACACAAGCACCCTTTCCCCCACCGTCGAGTCTCGTCAAGCTCGCCTCTGTGCCATTTTCGTGTTCGGCCGCGCGAGAAAAATATCTCACCGCCACCGCCTCTACCGTGTCAGCTTGCGCCTCCACTTGCCTATAAATAGCCGCCAATGCCTCGCTCCTTTCCTACCCTCACCGCGGCCGTAACGCCTCACCGGGGTCCGCGACCCCGAAGCAAACTCAAGCTCGAACCCAAGCAGCTCCGGTCCGACCGCCCCGTGAACCTTTTTCCCCGGTGAGCTCCCTCTCCTTCGTTTTCTTTCCCCTCTGCCCCCAAGGATCCAGGCCCCCCCTTACCCGTGCGCCTCCGTCGGCGCTCCGCCGCCGCCGAGCACCATCTTCTCTCCCCGTCGCCTTCTCTTCCTCGCCACCGGTCACCGACGTGACCTCCCCTTGCCAATCTGAGCCGGCCATTGATTCCCCCGTCTCAACCGCTCTCCGTCACCGCCGGCTCACCGCCGTCGGCCGTTTGCCATGGCCGCCGCCTTTGGACGCCGTCGTCAACCGCCGCCGGCCATCATGCCACAATCCCTGCCTCCTCCGAGCTGCTCCACATCGCGCCGCCCCTCACCGCCTCTAACCCGAGCCCAAAACACCCTTACCCGAGCACCCGCCGGCATTCCGCCACCACTGCCCCGTCCTTCTCTCTCCCCGCCGCTCCTGTTGCTTGTCGCCGGCCGCCGTCGACCACTAATAGCCTAATCCAAGCTGCTCAGAATGTTCCTCATCCTCTCCTCGTTCCATTCCCGTTGGCCGCTGCTCCTCCCTCACCGCCGTTCGCCGGTGCCCCCTTGGCAGCCACCCACCGTCGATCTCCTTGCCGGCCATTTCCTGTGCCCCGTCCAACACCCCCACCGACTAACATATGGACCCCACAAGATAAGAGCACAGTGATCCCAAACAGTTAAAACCCCTCACCTCTCTTCCATGTGGGCCCACAAAATTTATCCCTAATCACTCTTACCAGTAGGCCCTGACCCAATAAGTGCACAGTAAAGCACAGTACTCCCCTCCTATCACACTGACATGTGGGCCCATGCACAGTAAGCCACTCAAAAAGATTCTCCCTCCTCCCTCACACTGACAAGTGGGCCATCCCCTTCCATTTCTCTCTCCAGCCACTGACAATGGACCCCACCTGCCAGCCACTGTTCGCAAACTAATTCTTTTTCCAAAAATCAAATTAATCCTTTTTCTTATTCTAGAAAACCCATTAAACTTCCAAAATTCGTATCTTTTCAACCGTAACTCTGATTAACTCCGTTCAAGTCTCTAAATTTTTCTAAAAATGAGATCTATCTCATGGCACTATTAGTTATTAATAATAGTATATTATTTCTAGGGTTTTGTGTGTTTTTCTCTCATTTCGTGCGTAGTCGACGCTTCGGAAAATAGTCGGACATCGGATTCTCGTGAAGTTTGAAGACGAAGATTGAGGCAAGTCACTCCTTGACCATATTGCTCCTAAATTTAAAATGTTTTGTTTGCAAAATTGCATTGCTAGCATGCACGATAAATTGATCGGTCTCGGTTTGCGTGTCGAACTGACGGACCTGCCCGGTAGTTTCATAAAACCTATAGGTCTTTGGTATCCTATTCCTTGTCGCTCCACCTCGTGGTACCTCGGTGACCGTGCTCTTTGAGCATGGATTTCGATGGTTCCACCTCCAGCAAAATTGTTTGTCCGTTTGGGAAAATAGGATTTCCAAAGGTTTTCAAAACCCGACATGCGATGTCGGTGAGATTGCGAAACAAAATTTATTTACGAAAATCCACGGTGCAAAGTGATTTCCTGTGTGGTGGCACTTCGTATTCGCATATAAGGACCGTTTCCTTGGGGAATTTCATCCGAGCATCTCATAAGTGCGACCACACAGGTGGAATGGGACACCCCTGGCTGAGTAATCAGTGTTCCTAGGATGGTTTTCGGTTGCTAATAAATGTGGGACTGACTGGGTGCCAAGAAGGCGATATACCCCCGTCCCTGAGTATAGGAAATGAGTTTCTGGTACTTGGTTGAGAGTGAGCACCCATTTATAGGGCAACATGCTATCCTGGGAAGGCTTTGGAAAGGCCCTGTCGTGAACCTTCACCACTGACGAGTGTGGGAAGTAAGCTCGCGTCATGTGGGTAAAGCGTGCACCCTTTGCAAAGGTCTATGATCTGTTCGAACAGCCGCGCCCACGGTTACAAGCAATGTGAGGTGATTCCTCTAGCGTAGATTTGTTTGCCAAGTGCTTTGTGAAAGTGGTTTTGTGGTTTGGGAATCGTTACTAGAATCGGCCTTAGTGGCTGATGGATGACCTGAGTGGTCTGAAACGGGGCTGTGTGACTCAGGATGTCGAATAATATCATAGTCTAGGCTTCCTGAGTGGGAGCAGTTTGTGAAATGAGTTGAGATTATGGATGGCTCAAGGAGCCACTGAGATGAGATGAGATGATGTCCTGGATAGGACAAAAGTGAAAGGAATATGAGATTACATCCTGGTGTGGATGAAATTGAAAATAAAGTAATAGATGTGATACAGTGGGAAGCTGCTTGAGGGCAGATCCACTGAGCTGCTGTCGTGGTCCGACAGGTGGTATAAGAATACCTGAGATCAATTAAAATTTGATTTTGTATGCTCGAGTTGTTGAAAAGCAATTCGCGGACAGGATCGAGGCGAGAGCCTCCTTCTAGTCACTTTGAGATAACCCACACTTAGGTTTTCCGAAAATGTTTTCAACTGAAATGGTTTGCGAAATAAACCCCAGCCTATTCTTTGATAGCCTTCATAACTCACATATTCCGTGACTTGTTGAGTACGAAAGTACTTAATCCATTTCTTTTCTCCCCTCATTCAGGAAGAGTGAAGTTGAAGTGAAGATTAGGGTTTCTTTCCTAGTCCCAAGCCGTTGCTTGTGGATTGGGTTCTCGCTGCGCTGTCATTCCGCTGCTGTTGTTCTGTTTGCAGGTTGTTGCTCAGGGCTTGCCCAAAGTCGCAACTTATAAGATATAATATATATATTTATTTAGTTAATTGCTATGGTACTGTTGACGCCGAAAACCACCGGGTGTGCCAAAAAACTTGCTGACGATCTGGTTCGGCGTCTGGTGACACGCGAAGGCCTGGGAGATCTGCTTAGCTCCAGTGCAGGTCCTAAAATCTTGAGGTTCGCAGGCGTGCCAGTCAATTTGACCTCGCAATTGACAAGGAGATGAAGAAATTTGATTACTGATCCAATCGGCCAGTAAGCCGATACGGATTCCTTCCAGCCGATTGCCGCTATGCTCGTGCCCGGGCCCTCGCCTGTACTTGCGCTCCCGGGTCCTCGCTTGTGCTCGCGCCCGGGTCAACAACAACTGCACATCAGCTATCGGCCGATACAGGCTGATGTAGGCTCCTTGTAGCCGATGGCCGATGGCACCTGTGTATCGGCTAGGAAACCGATAGCGCTATGAGCAAATAGACAAGATGTCAGTATAACATGTGCATCGGCTAGGAGCCGATGATAAAATAGATAAGCAAGATAGTAAGCCAGCCGACTGCTGAGCAAGCACATATGCATCAGCTAGAAAACCGATGATAATATAGATGACAAACAGTAAGGATAATACAGTCGGCTTTATAAAAAGATAACCTATCGGCTAAGCACTCCGATAGAACGTCGCATATACACCGATCGGCTCGACAAGGATAAATCTATTATTATCGATCTAGTAGTTCAAACCTAACTGATGCAGCACAGATCGATAATAGTAAAGGAACCTCAACAAACCGATAGATCTAATGCAACTGTGATGAAAATAACTTACCGGCTATACATTCCGATAAGACGCTTGCACAAAGGCTATCAGCCTAACAGGAATAATTTATCGCTAGCAGTTTAGTAGGTCGGACCCAACCGATGCAGCACAAACTGATGATAAACTACCCCCGATAAACTGATAAAAACTATGCACGCGTGATGTGATATACCTGACCAGCCTAAGAGGTCGGACCGAACCGATGCAGCCGTAGACAGATCCGATACACCGTGGTAAGCCGACTACCATAGACCAACTAGAATATCGGACCTAACCGAGAAAGTCCTAGCCGATTGGTGGTCGGGGTAACGAGACTTACCCTCTCGCAGGAGTTCGGACCTAACCGATGCAGCCCCGCTCGAGAAGCAAGAACCCGTTGGTAAAGGGTGGCGATGCGCCGAAGTTGTATTGATCGATTAGATGATTTACAAGGTGCCCGGGCATACGTATATATACCCCGAGTTACAAGAGTCCTTATAGGACACGGTACAGGACTTTCCTAACTAGAAAAAGGAAAACTGACAGACCTGATCGGACAAGAGATCAGGTTTCCTAAAAGATAAAACTATCTAATAGATAAGATAAATAACTGCCATAACGTGGTCTTCACGATTCCTTCCAGGTTTGGTCTCTTCCAGATGAGCTTCCATTGGCTGACATGGCTTCTTTCCTTAACCGAACATGGATATGAATCGTGCCAAATTTTGGCGTTAACAGGTACATCTCCGTTGACCGCGGGTACCAGCAAGGTTTTCTGGGACTGGTACCGGCATCGCGGTTCCGTGGGAGTTAGTTCACGCCAATCTCTTGCGGCGCTTCCTCTCTGGTGTCACTGTAGGTGGTGCCAGGGCAGGAGGCGTTACACTGTCCGATGAGGATCGTCAAGAGGACTAGGCTGGATCCGCCGTCAAGACGTTTGCAAATTGGAAGCCTCCGCTTGGCCAGCTGTATATAGGCTTTATTTATATTTACCGCTGCATTTATGTAAGATAATTTTATTTTGTTTGTAAGACACACTCTGTATGACAACTTGATATTGTGTACCCTAGCTTTCCTGGACAGGGATTAATACACAAGAATGTTCAAATTTTTGGTTACGAATTTCTGGGCGTTACACTTAGTTTAACTCTATTTTTTCGTTAATAGAGATGTCAAATAAGGTGGTATTTCAGTTATTTCACGGGCAAGGGAATGTTAGGTATAGTCCACAGGGTGTAGATCTATCGGAGTCAGTTCAACGTTAAGGGCATTGATAGGCCAGCTGAGACAAGTTTCGGGTCAGTGTACAACTGGTTGATGCGAGGCTTCTGAGTCGACCCCTAGATCAACGTAATAACCATGTATGTTATAGTGAGTTGTGTAGTCAAAGGTTTTTTTGGGAACTTATGCCGGTGGATTGCACTGCCACTTGGAGATAATATGTGGAGAATGCATTTGTTAACGCCAAAATTTGGTACGATTCGTATCGGACTCGGTTAAGAAAAGAGATTGCGTCAACCGGTGGAAGCTAATCCAGAAGAAGCCGAGTACAGGAAGGAATCGTGAAGACCACGGCATGGCAGTTAATTGCCTTATCTACTAATTAGGTAGTTTTAATAAATTTTAGGAAACCTGATCTCATGTCCGATCAAGACTTGTTAATTTTCCTTTTATAGATAGGAAACTCCTGTTCGTATCCGATCGGGACTATATCAACTCAGGGTATAAATACGTATGCCTGGGTACCATGTAAACTATCTCACAGATCAATACAACTTCGGCGCATCGCCACCCTTTTCAACGGGTTCTTGCTTCTCGAGCCGGGCTGCATCGGTTAGGTCCGAACTCCTGCGAGAGGGTAAGTCTCGTTACCCCGACTACCTTATCGGCTAGGACTTTCTCGGTTAGGTCCGATATTCTAGCTGATCTACGGTAGTCGGCTTACCACGGTGTATCTATTCTGTCTACGGCTGCATCAGTTAAGTTTGATCTCTTAGTCCGAGTGGATATATCACATCACGCGTGCATAGATCGTATCGGCTTACTGGGAGCAATTTATCATCAGTTTGTGCTGCATCGGTTGGGTCCGACCTACTAAACTGCTAGTGATAAATCGTTCCTGCTAGGTCGATAGTTTTTATGCAAGCGTTTTATCGGGATGTATAGCCAATAAGTTATCTTTTACTATATAAAGCCGACTGCATTGTCTTGATTATTATTTCAACTATCTACACTATCATCGGCTTTCTAGCCGATGCACATTTTCTATTGGCAGTCGGTTGGCTTTTTATTTGCTTATATTATCATCGATTCTATCATCGGCTTCTTAGCCGATGCGCAAGTGCTGTTGGTAGTCGGGCACGCGCGAGGACCCGGGCGCGAGCACGGGCGAAGACCTGGGCGCGGGCACGGGCGAGGACCCGGGTACAGGCGCGGGCAGTACTTTAGGTGCAGCGCTAACAATCACTATTGCAATCGGCTGAAGATTAGTCAATTCATTTATTCTGCCTATTTATTTTATCATCGGCTTATGGTTGATGTTCCAGTATACAAGTTCTATCGGCAATCGGCTGGTAGGATTCTTATCGGCCGATTGAATCACTGATCTAATTTTTTCTATCTCCTTGTCAATTGCTGGGTCAAATTGACTGGCACACCTGCGAACCTCAAATTTAGGACCTGCACTGGAGTTAAGCAAATCTCCCAGGCCTTCGCATGTCTATAGACGCCGAACCAGATCGTCGGCCCCCGGTGGCTTTCAGCGTCAACAACCGCCGCCTACTCGCTTCCGTCCTCCGGCCTCCCGACGCGCCACTTGTCCGCCTCGGCGCCTCCCGACATGTCGCCGCGGCACCGGCCCCGACACACCGCCACTGCCCCGCCTGCTCGCTTCGGCGCTTCCTAACGCCTGGCCGGGCAGCTGTCGGCCCGCTGCCTCCCGACGCACCGCTGCCTGAGTCCGGACGCGCCTCCAACCTCCGCCTGGGCGCCTCCTGCCTCCTGGCACGCCGCTGCCCGAATCCCGAGTCCCGATGCGCCTTCGGCCTCTGCCTCGGCTCCTCCTGCCTCCCGATGCGCCACCACCTCCAGACACCGCCTCCTGTTGGCCTGTGTGGCGAGGCGACACCTATGCGGGTGTGCCCTCTGCCTTGCGTGGCTCAGTGCCTCAGTGGGCAGTGGCTGCGTGGACACTGGAGTCTAGAGAGTAGAGACTACGATGACAAGGAGGAGCTGAGGCAGTGACCAGTGAGGCTCAAGGCTGAGTGACAGAGTGAGTGAGAGGCTGACGGCTCTGAGGATTTATTTCCATTTTGTGAGTTGTGAATCTTCCGCTGACTTGCTGCCATTGTACTTTCTACTTTGTAGGATTTGTAAAACATGAAGAGGAATGGGGATATTGCATCGCTCTTCCGGAGCCATGAAGCTAAAGCAAAGAAGATTGCAACCTCTTCTTCGGATCCGGTCGTTGATGAAGCTTCTATTACTCAAAAAGAACCAACAGTTCTGAGCGTTGATAAAGCTTTTACTGAAGAACAAGATGCACCTCCTTCTCCTGTTTATGATGTTAACCGTCTTGAAAGTGATCCAGGCTTAAGGGTTCCTATTTCAAGCTATCCTTCCAATGATCAAGATGCTGTTCGGAGAGCATATATTATCAAGGGTCCATGGCAGCGCTACTCACATGAATTCCCAGCCAGAGATATATATGGTAAGCAACGCCACTTCAGCTTTCTTTGGTTTCACAAGTACAGTTGGCTTGAATATAGTGTGACGAAGGATGCAGGGTTTTGCTTAGTATGTTATTTGTTTGGCAATGGGAGTAGTAATTTTGTTAAGGGTGGTTAGAGAAATTGGAACAAAGCCGATGCACTTGACAAACATGTGAGTGCCATAACAAGTGCACACAATAAAGCTCAAGAGAAATATAACTTGTTTGTGAAAAGTGGTTCAATTGATAATGTCATTGTGAAGGTTTCAGATAAGAATAAAGTGCGTTATAAGGCTAGGTTGACTTATTCACTTAGATGCCTAAGATTTCTCTTAAATTAAGGATTGGCATTCCGTAGGCATGATGAAAGTGATGAATCTAGCAGTAGAGGGAATTTTCTTGAGCTTTTGACATGGCTTGCAGAAAATAATGAGGAGGTTAATAAGGTGGTTTTGAAAAATGCACCAAGAAATTGCATGTTGACTTCAACTACCATACAAAGGCAAATTATTGAATGCTGTGCTGATGTAACTACTAGACATATAATTGAAGAACTTGGTGATGACCAATATGTAATTCTTGCTGATGAATGTAGTGATGTATCACATAAAGAACAACCAGCTCTTTGCTTGCGTTATGTTGACAAACTTGGAAGGGTATGTGAGCGGTTTCTTGGAGTAGTTCATGTATCTAGTACTACTTCTTTGTCTCTTAAGGCAATAATTGAGTCTTTACTTAGCGATCACCATCTTACTCCTCAAATTCGTGGCCAAGGATATGATGGGACTAGTAACATGAAAGGAGAGATTAATGGGCTGAAAACATTGATAATGAAAGAGTCTCCTTCTGCTTATTATATCTATTGCTTTGCACATCAACTCCAATTGGTTCTTATTTCTGTTGCTAAGGAAGATATAATAAATATGTTCATGGCTAAGTCCAAGCGAAGATTACGGTAGCGGCATTGTAATCTTCATGTATGTATAACATCTTTGCGTATTTGGAACTACCTATGTTGTAATGTTTGTATATTTTGAACTATCTATGTTGTAATGTTTGTATATTTTGAACTTGCTAGTTAAAGTAGTCGATTATTGATGACATAAGATATTATTTGCATATTTGTATCGCCTTTTAACAAAATTTGTACTTGTATGTAAGATTTATGGTGTTAAAAATTTTGGTATGTGATGTGAACTTGTGAGTTAGGACCACCCAACTAAAAATTTCTAGCTACGCCACTGGAAGATAGAGCAACTCTTCAGTTTTAACTGCATAGTTGTTGTCTAATAGAACGCCAGGAATAGACAGACACTTGACATGCCATTTTTTTGTAACTTGTATTTTTTTTGGTGCCCAATATACATTGCATTGTTGTTGCTCAAGTATTTGTAGGTGCCAATCATATCTTGTACTAGGTATATAAAAGTCAACTCCTAAGAATAAAAGTTTTCAACTCTGACAAATCTCTGAAATTTCGAATTAAAGGTACCCTAAAAGCTCCCTTCTGCATACGAGCTACAAGACGTTCTCCTCCGAGTCAACCCATGTTGGCATCAGCTGTGTTGTGTTTTAGTACCTGAAACAATCAGTTTACAAATTGTCCTCTCTTTTCCCCACGATATTGTATGTTTTTTCGGTAAATTATGTAAATATTACGTAAGAAGTTTAAACAAAAACAATTGTCTAGCCCCTGAGACAGATTAAACAGGAGCAAGCAGAAAGTGGTCGAGGACCTTTTGCGTGACCTCCTTGATCAACTTGGCTCGCCTGCGCTCATACTCATCAACCACAACAAGTACAATGGTCAGCACTACGAGCATCAGGCCCCAAATCAAGATTGCCAGCATCATATCCTTGGTTTTGCGGAAGACAACGACAAGCATGCACATAAGCAATCCACACAAGAGGCCACATGCCTTGAGCACTTCGTTTTCCGGGCGCAAACGCCGCGTCGATCTCGTCCTCGATGTTGCTGCTGCTGCTCATCCTGCCGCCGCCGAATCGCCGGTATATTCCGCACAGCTTAAGTTGTGATGTCAGGCGTCAATATATAAATAAACTTGGGCCTGGTCGAGACCAAGTCGTGAAGGACCGTGTACTGTGCTCGAAACCGAGTGGAACTCTTAAGGAACCAGATCCTCTCACGCTGGCCAAACTATGTCAGAGGGCAGTAGTTCTTCGATCCAGAATTTTTTTATTTTTATATTTTTTTAAAAAATATTTATAAAAGTATATTTTTTCAAAAATTTACAAAAATATACTCTCAACGCTCTCTGGGAGGACGTTTTTTGATGTGGCAGACGGCACCCTAGCCGCCCGTTAGGAGGATGGCAAGGGGGCCGCCTGCAAAATGCCCAACCCTCAGGCCGCCGCTTTTGCGGGCGGCCCCCTTGCCGCCCTCCTAGAGGGCGGTTTTTCCCAGCTAGGGGGCCGGCGGCAAAATAGCCGGCCCAGTGGTTGGCTATTTTGCGGGCGGCCCCCTAGCCGCCTTCCTAGAGAGCGGTTTCTGGCCGGCCAGGGGGCCACCTGCAAAATGACCCTTTTACTTTAAAAAAATTCTTTCCGAGTAAAAAATCGCCCTTTGGGAGGGCGATTTTTTGCTGGCTCAGTATAAAACCCCCTCCTAGCCTCCGAAAAGTTCATAAAATTCACAAAAATAACAGAAAAAAGAAGAGAGAGCTAAGAGCAAAGGCGAACGAAAGCGGTGAAGCCCTGCCGGTTTGCGGATTCGTCTGCAGGTAATATTTTATGTCTCTTTGCAATTTTTATTTCTATTCATCAAGTGATGTAGTATGTGTAGTATTGTACTAGTTATTTCACGGGTAAGAAAATGTTAGGTATGGTCCACAGGGTATAGATCTATTGTAGTTGAGCATAACGGCTAAGGACATTGATAGACTGGATGAGAGAAGTTAGGTTTTTTTACTAGATGAGTAGCCCTAGTTCGAGAAACGCTAGGGAGATAGAAATGAGGACGATGACATTTCATTTTTTGTAGTCATGTGTAGTATACCCTAGATATGTAGTTGTATAAGGTATTTTTGCCTACCGAGTTATAACTTGCGTTTATTTGGTTATAATGTAGGTTGTTATGGATGCGTTCGGTATGTCCAGTCGTCAATGACCTCTGATTGGCATGCCTCCGTGATGTGTTGGTACGGAGATGATTGCAAAGTTACAATAAGTGAGCAGGATCACACATACCGGCAAAGGTATTGGATGTGTGCTAATTACGCGTACTCCCCGGAGAAGTCGAAGCCGCAATGGGAAGAAAGGGTTGTCGAAGAAGCTAGTAGAGGTAATACAAATTATCTTATAGTACGAAATATTTGAACCTTTGAGCTAATAAATTTGCATATGTGAAGGCACCGAAGCCTCCTTCGCCTCTGTGCGACTTTGTGCAGTCGATAGATATGGAGATCCATCCAGAGGACGCAGAGTTTCTTCGCAGGTCATGGGAATAGCACAGGGAGCGGCTCGAACGTCTTTGGGCGGCAGAAGTAGAGTGGGAGAATGAGCAGAAGAGAAAGAAGGAGAAGTAGCGGCAGGAGCAAGAAGCCCGTGAGGTAGATAGGGAGAGGAAGCGGGAGAGGGCATTACGTGCGAAGCAAGCTAGGCCAGAGGCGGTGAGGAAGGGGAAGTACCCACGCTGCACACAGTAGATGCATATCTAGTCGGATGTCTGTTTGAAATATTCTAAGGCATGTAATAACGATAACTAGAAACGTTTCATGTGCCGTTTGTGCTCGTTGGATGGATAATTTTATTAGGTTCATAAGAAATTAACGTGTGCTTGGTTGTCACTGCTCAGAATCTACTTTCGCCGTGAAGTTGAACTCAAAAATTCATGTTTTTGATTAGTTTCGTCGCAAACGTAGATTGTGAGGAGTACATCATTTGAACAATGAGCGTAAACGAGTAAAGAGATTTCTTCAGTAAACGTAGAATTAATAAAACATGACGTACAACAGACTAACTACTACTGGTACAACGTACTACAGCCCTGGCCGTAACCTTTAGACCTCTTCGTCTTCCTACCCTGCGCTCGCACCTGACCCTGGGAGTACGTCAGCCTGTCTGGTGGTATGGCACGGCCAATGCGGCTCGCCTGCATGGGTGTGGCAGCTGGTGGGTCCTGTGTCTGCGATGGCGGAGCTCCTTCGAGCTGCGAGGAACCTAGTACCTCCTAGATCTCCTCGTCCTCCAAGTCGTCATCCTCAAAAGGATACGATGCCCAACCGCTGCCGCGTGTGTCCTGCGCAGAGGAGCCAGCGCCAGCAAACATCCCCGACGCTGTAGAGTGAAACCCTGTGCACAAAATTGTTAATAATTACAAACCGAAATTTTACAAGGCAAAAGTAAACTTTGATCTAACCTAAAAGACCTCCTGTGGTGGCCCCGGGGGCATTGCTCATGCCCTGCTACGCGTGCGGTCGTGTGTGGTACGCTCCTTGCATGGACATGCCAGCTCCGGAGGGATGTAGATATGGTGTAGCGAAAGCTACAGAAAGCATATTGATGTAAAACGGTGCATGTCGTAGAAGGAAACATGTTATGAACCGATGGTTAGCGAAATTTACCTCTGGAGGGGCCAGCTGGCTGACTGGAACCCTACTGGTGCACTCCTGCTCCTGCGGGCCATGGCTGGTGCTGACGTACAGCTACGGGACGTACCGCATCGACCGCACGACAAGTGAGCACATGAATCACTAAGTGTATCGACTGACGGATCCTTCCGAAAGTCATTGTAACACCTCCCACCATGGCACTACCTACAGTGACACCAGAGAGAAAGTGCCGCTGGAGATTGGCGTGAACCAACTCCCAAGGAACCGCGATGCCGGTACTAGTCCTAGGAAACCTTGCTGGTACCCGCGGTCAACGGAGATGTACCACAGTAAATAGTGATATATACACACACACACACTATACCTTTATAGGTTGCGACTTTGGGCAAGCCCTGAGCAGCAACCAGCAAACAGAACAGCAGCGGAACGACAGCACAGCGAGAACCCAATCCACAAGCAACGGCTTGGGATTAGGAAAGAAACCCTAATCTTCACTTCAACTTCACTCTTCCTGAATGAGGGGAGAAAAGAAATGGATTGAGTACTTACGTACTCAGCAAGTCACGGAATATGTGAGTTATGCAGGCTATCAAAGATAGGCTGGGGTTTATTTCGTAAACCATTTTATTTCAAAACGTTTTCGGAAAACCTAAGTGTGAGTTGTCTCAATGTGACTGGAAGGAGGCTCTCACCTCAATCCTGTCCGCGAATTGTTTTTCAACAACTCGAGCGGACGAATCAAATTTTAATTGATCTTAGATATTCTTATACCGCCTGTTGGATCACGACAGCGGTTCAGTGGATCTACTCTCAAGCAGCTTTCCACTGTATCCTCATCTATTACTTTATTTTCAATTTCGCCCACTCAGGACATAATCTCATTTTTCCTCATTATTGTCCTTTCACTTTAGTCCTATCCAGGACTTCATCTCATATCTCATCTCAACGGCTCCTCGAGCCATTTATAACTCCTCTCATAACATACACCGCTTCCACTTAGAAAGCCCAAACTATGATGTCATTCGACATCCCGGGTCACACAACCCCGTTTTAGACCACTCAAGTCATCCATCAGCCACTAAGGTCGATTCTGGTAACGATTCCCATACCACAAAACTATTTTCACAAAGCACTTGCAAACAAATCTATGCTAGAGGAATCACCTCACATTGCCCGTAACTGTGGGCATGGCTGTTTGAACAGTTGATAGACCTTTACAAAGGGTGCACACTTTTCCCATATAATGCGAGCTTACTCCCACATTGGCCAAGTGGGGAGGTTTGCGACAAGGCATTTACAAAGCCTTCCCAGGATAGCACGTTGCCCTATAAATGGGTGCTCTCTCTTAACCAAGTACCAGAAACTCATTTCCTGTACTCAGGGACGGGGGTATATCGCCCTCTTGGCACCCAGCTAATCCCACATTTATTAGCAACTTAAAACCATCATGGGAATACTAGTTACTTGGCCAAGGGCATCCCATTCCACCCATGTGGTCACACTGTAATATGTTCAGTGCAATTCCTCAAGGAAACAGTTCTTAAAAATCATGCGGAGCCGGAGCCACACAGGCAGCGATGTCCCATGACCAATTTTTGTAAAACTATTTTATTTTCGCAAATGCTCGACCAAGGGTGTCGAGGATTTTAAAACCATTTTTATTTAAAACCCTGATTTTCCCATCGTCAGGTTTTATTCTAGGTAAAGGGGGTCATCGACATCCATACACAAGTACGGACGTCAGGATGATGAGATTACAAGGAACAGGTCATCAATTTATCCAAGGCAGGGTCAAATGCAGCAATTAGGTTAAGCCGGACGGATTCGATTACGAATCACGACCGATAAAAGTCGTGCTCCTAATTATGCGAGTTTTAGAAATTAAAAATAAATTTTAAATCATAGGTTCAATATGGTCAAGGGTGACTTGCCTCAGACTTCGTCTTCGAATCCTCGCGAAAATCCGACGTCCGACGAATTTCCGACACGTCGACTATGCACAAAATGAGAGAAAAACACACAAAACCCTAGAAATAATATACTATTATTAATAACTAATAGTGCCATGAGGTAGATCTCATTTTTAGAAAAATTTAGAGACTTGAACGGGCTCAATCGGAGTTACGGTTGGGAAGATATGGATTTTGGAAGTTTTAGGGATTTTTCTGGAAAAAAATGAATTATTTGAATTTTTGGAAAAAGGAATTATTTGGCAAAAAGGGGCTGACAGGTGGGCCCTTGGTCAGTGGCAGAAGAGAGAGGAATTGAGGGGGTGGCCCACTTGTCATTGATACAGAGGAGGGAGAAAGGGATGGGCCCATATGTAAGTGAGAAAGTGAGAGGGTTAAGTGTGGTTCACTGTGTATGGGATAAATGGGCCCACTTGTAAGTGACAGGAGGAGGGAGTTATTATGCTCTACTGTTTATGGGCCTATTTGCCATTGAGTCATGTATATTCAAACCGTGTGGGGCCCATGTGTAAGTGGAAGTGGGAGATAATAGACTGTGCATTATAATAGGTGGGGTCCGCATGTCATCGTATGGGAGAGGCTATGGAGCGGGGCCCGTAAGTCAGAGGCCGACAGAGAGGTGTGCTGGATGGCTACAGGAGATGGCCAACAGAGATCAACGGCCGACGGCGGCCGTGGTCGCGCCGGCGAACGGTGGCGAGGGAGGAAGGGCGGCCAATGGGATTGAGATGGGAAGGAGATGGCGAGGATGATGGCGGCTCGGATTGGACAGATAGGCGGTGGAAGATGGTCGGCGACGGTCATCCCGAACCGGCGCGGCGACGGTGACGGAGAGGGGAGCTTGTCACCGGTGACCAATTTAGCGGCGGATTGGCTTGGGATAGGTTGGTCTGGGTTCGGCATTACATGAGGAAGAGCTAGGAAGGGGTTAATTGGATTATACCTTCGTCAATCGACCGGAACAAAACGGCGGAGATGGCAGACGATGGCGACGAAAATTGGGCGTTTTGGTTCTAAGGGTTAATTGACAGTAGGGAATGGCGGTGAAGCTTCCTGGTGATTAGGGAAGCTCGGCGGTGGTGGTGGATTGGTCGGTGATGGTCTGTAACGGCGGTGGGAGCTTGGTCAGTAGGCGGTGGAGGAGGATACACGTCGGCAAGCTTGCTCGGGCTTGGTTCTTGGTGACCGACGGAAGGGGAGGGCTGATCTATTTATAGGGGAGCTTCGGCGCTAGCGGACAGCGGATAGAGGCGGTGGAGAAAGGGATATGCTCGAGCTCGGCCGACGAGGTGCATCAATGGTGCCGGCCACTGTGGCTCGTGTCATGCGCGGCGGAGGCAAAAATGAGATGGGGAAATGATGGTGAAGCGATGGAACGGGATGACCTAGCGTGCCTGTCGACCTTTGGGGCTCGGCGCCGAGGGGAACAGCTAGAGCGGTTTATCCTCTTCAACTCTAGGCTCGAGGTGATGATGGCGGGGCGTGCCCCGCGCAGTGCAACATGCGGCAGGGTTGATGATGATGTCCGCGGGCTTAAAATGTCGACCGGGTGGTATGGCGCGGGACAGAGAGGGAAGACCGAGAGAGAGCTCGGGAGAACTCCAGAGAAGAGAGAGAAAGAGCGGGCGGAGGCGAGGAAGACGACGACACTGTGCTGACATGTGGGCTCGCGAGGCAGAAGAAATCTCGGCCGTCCACGCGTTCGCATCGACCGGCTGAGAGCAAGAATAGGGTGGAGCGGCTGACGTGTGGGCCCGTGAGGTTTTTAATCCACGCGTGCGCTCGCGCGGGCTAAGTAGGCCATGCAAGGAGGGCACAGGAACAGGCCGAAAGGAAGGAGGTCGGCCCAACCAGCACAGTGGCTTTCATTCTTTTTCCAGAGCTGATTTAAAAAGGGTTTTGGAGGATTTTTAAATTTGGAAATTTGATTTGAATGGGGTTTTGAATTCTGCAAAAGTTTGGGGGATTTCCACAGAGGTTTTAGGACTGATTTTTGGAGGAATTTGAAAAGGGCATTAATTTTGGGAATTGGTGTTTGATTTCTTGAGGGTTAAATCAAGGGAAATTTAAGAGGGACTCATATACATATACATATACATACATACATATACATACACATACATACATACATACATATATATATATATATATATATATATATATATATATATATATATATATATATATATATATATATATATATATGAGAGAGAGGGATCCAGGGAGGGTTTGAAAGGGATATTTAACTTGAAATTTTTGGGATTTGAGGCAAATTTTGGGAAGAGAGCCCTCGATGGAATCTAGGGTTTTTCGAGAGGAACAAAATAAAGAGATTTAAATAGAGGGCTTCAAAGGTAATTTCCGAAGGGTTATTATTAGAGGCTTTCAAATTGCAAAATTCAAACCCGAGTATAGAGAATTTTTGGGAGGATCAAAATAAGAGTATTATATATATATATATATATATATATATATATATATATATATATATATATATATATATATATATATATGAGAGAGGGATCTAGGAAAGGTTTGAAAGGGATATTTAACTTGAAATTTTTGGGATTTGAGGCAAATTTTGGGAAGAGAGCCCTCGATGGAGTCTAGGGTTTTTTGAGAGGAACAAAATAAGGAGATTTAAATAGAGGGCTTCAAAGGTGATTTCCGAAGGGTTTTTATTAGAGGGTTTCGAATTGCAAAATTCAAACCCGAGTATAGAGAATTTTTGAGAGGAGCAAAATAAGAGTATTTTAATGGAGTGCTTCGAACTACAAAGTTCGAAGTTGGATAGAGAACTTTTGAGAGGTATTGGTGTTGAATTTTCTGAGAAATTTTGAGAGAGAGTCAAATTGCAAAATTCGAGTCTCAGAATTTAGAGAAGGTTTGGGACCGAGGTTTTTAGGGTTTCAAGGAGGTTTAGACTGAGATCTATGGCACTTAGTCCTTAAGCACACACAAAAAGCCAAAAAAATTTTGAAATTAGGATTTTTACGAAAATAGTTTTCAACTGCCCGGAAACCAGAGCGTTACAGTCGTCCTCTGCTCCTCCTCAGTCAACACGATCCCACCATCCAACCGTTCGAATGCCGCGTCCACATTAGACCGAACCTGTCGCGCTGCGTCGGCCTATTTCAAATGTGACGTGAATATGTGTTAGAACCGTGGACACCTACAAAGGGAATAGCAAAGTGCAAAGAGAATGTGACTTACCGTGCGAAAGTAGTCCTGATCACGGTGTATAGGATACGTGTCGGTCGCAGCGGCGACGTGTGGCTGTGGATCATCTGGGGTGAACATCACGCGTGTGCGGGTGCGGGGCTGGTACCACCTGAAATATGTTAGGTAGGTGTCCTTAATGTGTGGACATACCTCGTCGATGACCTCCTCCATTGCCAACAACCAGTCGTCCACGTACCTATGCAGTCAGGGATACCACTGAGTGCCACCTGCCTGTCCCCTATGATTATACCTATTTGCAAAGAGTGCATTAGACTTCATTAAAGAGTTGTAGTACTCAACAAAGATTGTAGCTGTACTAACCGGTACACGTCGCACGGCACAATCATCTCTACAGGCACAGGGAAGACTTGACGTAGGCCGAACTGTCGTATCACGTGCTGCAGACAGTGGGGCTCGACGAAGATGTCGAACACCAACGGTAGTGTCATCATCTAGTACGCCTGGTCGCGCGTGTAAAGAGCTGAGAGTCCGAGCGGTGCACGGGCCATGATGGTCTGCGAACTATACAGCTCTCAGACGACGTCGCTGGGCTGCAAGCGGTCGAACTCCATAACAAAGTCAGAGTAGGCCCTCTGGTATGTGGAAACTAAGCAGCTTCGGTATGTGGAAAAAGGAAGGGTGGCTGCCTGGCTGGTGAGGGATACCAAGGAGATGTCGGTCGGGCGGTCGTTGGAATCCTCGTTAGCTGGAGAGATGAGTGGGCCGGCAAGGCCGTTCTGGGGAAAAGTTAGAAAGGGCCGTGCAGGGAGTGTTAGTGGGCTGGAGACACATATTTGTTTAAGAAAAGGAAAGGAAGAAGTGAGGGTTAAATGGCCGGCCAGTTTGGGCCGCCTTCTATCGCGTGCGGGCAGTCACGCCTGGGCGCTGGGGAGCCAAATCGACAGTTTGAGGAGGCGGCGGGCTCTGCTAGGGCTAAGACAGCGAGAAACAGAGGAGAGGCGAGAGAAGGGCGAAGACAATTGGGAAGCCGCGGGAGAGGAGGCGAAAGGAAGTCAGGGAGAGAGGACGATGGCGTGGAGGCAAGGAGGACATGGGGGAGCCGAATATCGGGGGCGCGAGCACTTCGGAGGAGGGGTTAGAGAGGAAGACAAAGAGGAGTCGTTTGCTTTCAGGTTCCATGGCCAACAGCTAGCCTTTCAACCAGGGTTTGGCTTTGATTCTCGTGAAGGTGTTGGTTGTGGTTGGCAGAGGTTTGGCTCGAGGATATGGTCCAAGGAGGGGTGGATTTGCAGGGAGGCAAGGGAGAGATGGGGGAGATTGTTGACTAGTCTCGCAGCGGATTGGGGAACAGGGTTCGTCTGTGCATACCATCAGAAGGGGAGGGGAGAACAGCGGTGTGGCAGTAGGTTTAGGGGCTGGTCGATGGGGAGAGGGAGGTTGCAGGAAAGATGAAGAAGGGAATGGAGAGAAAAAGGGGGCAAGTCAGCTGAAGATAGGAGCTTTGGAGGTGGCAATACCATTATCAAGAAAGATGGA
This sequence comes from Oryza meyeriana var. granulata, assembly GCA_003991445.1. Lineage (NCBI taxonomy): Eukaryota > Viridiplantae > Streptophyta > Magnoliopsida > Poales > Poaceae > Oryza > Oryza meyeriana. The sequence continues at coordinate 3,663 of RYFJ01002419.1, read as the reverse complement.
GGTTGAAACGGAGAAGGCTGATCAGAGTGAGGAAGAGGATTTTATGGGATGTAATCCTTCACTCTTTGATGAACAGCAAGAGGTGGAGGAGATGGGAAAGGAGCATGGGAAGGGGAATTTATGTTCGCGATGCTATCAAAAGGGACATACTTCGGCGGATTGTTCTAATAAGATTTATTGTGATATTTGTGATAGCAATAAGCATGTCAACCATCGCTACCCAGTTCTTAAGATCCCTAAGCCGGCAATGCATGCAGTGGGTTACTCTGTGGATGGATTGAGATTTCACCACATACCTCACCCACCGCTGCAAAAGAGCAGGAAAAATCTGAAGATGGCCTTGGTTAGGGTAGTGGGAGGTTCTCTTTCTAGGGATCAAGTGGCAATGCAGCTAGCTAGGGTGGTGTCTGCTAAATGGAAGTGGGAGCCTAAGGAACAGGAGGAGAACTCATTTGTGGTTCTCTTTCCTTCAAAAATGGAGTTACAGGGGCCTATTGCTTATGGAGGGGCAGATGTGAAGGGACAGGGGATGGCCACAGGGGTGCGTTTGCAATTTGAGGAGTGGATTGAGAAGAAAGAAGGCTTTTTGCTGCCAAAGGTATGGGTGAGGGTGTTTGGTTTGAGGAAGAGGCTTAGAGAGTATCTCAATCTTTGGGCAGTGGGCTCTTTATTGGGGGCCACACAAATTGTTAACACGAAGACAACAAGGAATTGTGATTTTGGAAGGATCTTTGTTGCTGTTTTGAATCCGAAGCTAATTCCTAGAAATTTGAATGTAGTGATAGGTGATCATTACTTCGAGTTGAACAATGAAGTTGAGAGGATGGGATTCGATGAAAATGGGGAGGAGGTGGAAGTTGAACAAGGAGGGGAGTGTAACGACCCGTTTTTCTTTTCCCGCTAGTCTTCGTTTTCCCGAGCTCCCCTCCTATCCTGTCAGCTGTGCCCCAGTTTTTCTCCCTGGCCAGCCGACTACCTTCTCCCTTGAGCCGAGTAGATTGCTACTCAGTCCTTGCATCCTGCCCTTTCCTTTGTCTTACTCGGACCTCTTTGCTGCCGAGTAAGCACTGTGAAGTGGCCGACTACCTTGTGAGACCGGTTGTTTCCTTGTCCCCCGAGTTGCACCCGCCGTTGGACGCCGACTACCGAAGTGGAGAAGAACCAGTCTTCACCTAACCACAGCATCGCTTGGACCAGTGGTCAGTCCGAAGCCCGGTCAGTGAGATTTCTCCAACCTGTCCTAGCCTTGACCTTAATGTCTTATCGCAGCTACAGTGCCTGCCAACTCCTCTGACCAGTTGGACTCCAAAGTCACTTCCTGTCATATCCCTGTCAGTTCATCTTGACTTCCTTGCTCCACCTGTTGCCCCAGCACCGTGCCTCAAACCTTGCACGTCGGCTATATATATATTGGCCAACCGTGCCCCCTTCTTCCTTTGTTTTGCAAACCGTGCAGCTCCAGCTCTGCTGAGTTCTTGTTCTTCTCTCAAGCTTGGGAGCTCTGTCGCCTGGTTCGCAGCCTGGTTAGCCGACTGCCCCCTTTTCTGGCAGCCGACTACTTCTGATCCTTTTTCTTGGTGTTTTACTTCTCCTGCTTATCAGTGTTCTTTCTGCTTGTTCAGCAACCTGAACCGGTGGACGATCCAGAAGCCCCTTCGCCGAAGAAGACCCTCCTTGGAAAAGGCAAGCCTCTTTGATCATATTGTTTCCCATATATGCAAACTATGTTGTTTTGGAAAATATATGCATGCTTAGTTTACACTTTTTAAACTGTTGGCCTCGGTTTTGCAAGCGCAAACCGATGGACCTGCCCCAGTAGTAGCACTTATTTGGTAGGATGTTTGTTATATTTCACCCTTGAAGAGCCCAGAAATGGCACGCTAGCATCCTATCTGAGGATACGATGCCGAGTAGAATGGCTTAGCCCTGCAAACGTTGTTTGTCGTTGGGAAAATGTTGGGTTTTACCAAATGATTGAAAAACCCGGTACTCCGTGTATCGGCGTGTTTATGAAATAAATAAAGTTGTGAAAAATCTTGATATACGAGAGACAGTGCTGTGTGGCTTGGCTATGTATCATCATTAAGGACCGTTTCCTTGGGAATTCCATCCGAGCATTTATCTTACAGTGCGACCAGACGGGTATTATGGGATGCCTTGGCCGAGTAAATAGTAGGTTTAGGGAAGTTCAGTGGCCGACACTGAATCCTGTGTTGGATCTTTCGGCTGGCATTGGATGACTCTAGACTGGCTTTGGAAATGGCCTTGTCACGAATTTCTGGTACAGGCCAGTACTGGTGTAATTTCGTGTCGGATGGGTAAAGCGCACACCCTCTGCAGAGTTTAGCAGAACTGTTCGAACAGCCGTGCCACGGTTAAGGGCGATGCAAGGTGATTCCATAGCGTAGATTTGTTTTGCCAGTGATTTGTGAAAGTGTTTGATGAAAGGGAACCGTGACCAGAGTTTGCCGAGTGAGCAAAACGGAAGGCCGTGTGTAGCCAGAAACGGATCTGTGTGATCCGGGGTGTTAAGCCACCATAATCAAGTGAATGAAAAGTAAACAGGATGAAGATCATGCTCCGGGTTGTAAGCCAGGGCAGCAAACTTAAGCCCCGGGTTGTAGCCAGGGCGGCGAGTTGTACTGATGTCTTCGGGTTGTAGCCAGAAGACGGATTGATCAGCTCCGGGTTGTAGCCAGGGCAGCACGTAGTGATCAAGTTGTGCTCCCGGGTTGTAGCCAGGGAAGCCACTTTAGCTAGCTGGTTGTAGCAGCCTAGCGGGCATTCAGTGCCATGATCTATGCTCCGGGTTGTAGCCAGGGCAGCGATGATGAGCCCCGGGTTGTAGCCAGGGCGGCCGACTAGCTAGCTGGTTTGTAGCCAGTGTAAGCGGGCATTAAGTGCCACAGCTGAGATTTGGTTGTAGCCGAGTCTCAGGTCAACGAGTGGTTTGTTAGCTACTCGGGAGATAAAGGACCAACAATGAAAAGTAAAAGATGATAAGAACATGTATGTTTACTCGTTGATTCCTTAAAGTGGCGAGTTGTTGAAAAGCAACTTGCGGAATGATAGGGCGTGAGCCTCTGTCCGACAACAGAAAAAATTTAAGCTCACTAGTGTTTGCAAAGCAAAAGAGTTTCTAAAGGCATTTTCGCAAATAAACCTTTAGCCTTTCTGTCTGACCGACATGGCATCATTTCCGGCTTGCTGAGTACGAAAGTAAACTCACCTTGTTCATATATGTATAGTAGGTTTTGGAGAAAAGACGAAGATCGACTGCTGCGACTTTTCTGAGTGTTCCTCCAAGACCAGGCGACTACGAAGACCTCCTGAAGGTTTCGAGCCTAGTTCCAACCGAGCCTGTGGAGTAGTTTTTGTCCAGCTTCCCGCCTGTTCTGTTGTTTCGCTAGTTTACCTGTTTGATTAATTTTTGCCCATCCCGGGTTGTCCTGGATGGATCTCCTTGTACGCTATATGTAAGTACTCTGTGTTATGTATTATTGTAACCTGTGTTGTTCATTGTTGTGCGTACCCAGACTACTGATCCTGGGATCGGGTGCTTTTAATGGCACATGGTGGCTTCCCACTAGTCGGGAGGCGCCACACGCGGTGGTAATCAGAGCAAAAGGTTGGCCCTAGGAGCGAAACCCTAGCGCGTGTAGT